>OZ005742.1:46985679-47243288 GCA_963930735.1 Dioctria linearis | reverse complement strand
GATGGTCGCAAGGCGATAGAGCAGTCAGTTTTGTTGCTTCTAGATAGGCTCGTAATCCACGTAAAGGGCATTGACCTCATAAATATAGCAAGAAAACGGAGCAGTCATGCTATGCTTCCCACCACACTGTACTTATCGCTTGCAGCCCCTAGATATCGCATTCCTGTAGCCAATGAGCTCATATTATGGCGATGAAGTGAAAAAATGGCTCAGATACGCCGGGGACTGCCTTTTTTATAGTAAATTTTTCAAAAAATTATTTTTTACTGTTGCAAATTTCAAATACGTCCGCGCCGAGCTCTTCGTAAAAAATGGAGCTAGAACGCCAATCATCTGGAAAAAGTTAAACAACCGAAAGACCGTTAAGAAGGCTAAGAAAATTAAAAACGTTAAAAGCATAAAGACATCCAAGAATAGAATGAAGAAATTGAGTCCACCGAAAGCGAAGATGACGACGAATGCCTCTATTGTGGAGACCCGTATTACCGGCGCAGGGGCAAAATGGCCACATAAAACCTTTTTTAAATATTTTAATAACTATTATTCTCTGTATTTTTTTTAACTTTCTTATTATTTTTATTATACCCTAGATGAAATCTATAGGGGTATACTAAGTTTGTCATTCCGTTTGTAACACCTCGACATAATGATGGTAGAGCAAAATGGATTGGACAAACCATTCATAATATTAAAAGTTATTTTGATTTTTGCATGTCCGTCCGTCCGTCCGTCCATCCGTCCGTGCGCACGATAACTCGAGAACGCGTATATTTAGAGAGCTGAAAGTTTGTACACGGACTTTAAAAAAAAAAGTAAAATTAAGCTCGAAAATGAGACAAATCGGGCAACCCCTTCGTGGGGTTACCATATAAAAATTTCGTTTTCCGCTATATATTTGGACATAGACAGCTGAAATTTCGTACATGATGTTCTTACTACATTAGCAAATAAAATTTCAAAAATTGACCAAATCGGGTAACTCCTTGGTGTTGCCATATAAAAATTTAGGTTTTTTACGTATACATTGAAAACGATCAGTCCAAGACATTTTTATTGTACTAAAAACTTCTGCAGAATACGAAATCCTATAAAATTGATTATAATCATTTTTTCTGTGCGACAAATCGTTCTAGAAATATTTGCGAAAAAACAACTTCAAAATGAAACTGGAATAGATCGGTGACCATTCGAAATTTAATACGGGCATTCATCTAGAGTATCATAAGAATTGGTCTTAGACCAATTCTAGCTTTTTTTTTGTTTAATTAATAAATGGACTTATGAATATAAGAAAGCCTTTGAATGTTAATAGGGATAGTACTTAAGGTGCCCGTTATGCCCGGGTTCCCCTACCACGCACTGACATATATAATATGAACTGATTAACTTTCTATTTCATGTGGGCTCAGTTGCTTATGTCAAAAACAGTTCTTATGCCGGTGCCAACATTGAAAAAAATCATTGGCGGGAAGTTGAAAAATGTGCGTGCAACTGGAAAACCGATTATAATAAAACCTATCGAATTTCTGCTGCATATCTAATGAATCTATTGCGTTTGGTGACACAATTTTATCGGTAATTAACCCAAATAATTAATTTAAAAATATTTATTTCGACAAACCCATTTATTTATTTGTTGTTTACAGTCTCAGTTGTCTCAGTTGGTACTTGGTGCTTAGACAGAAACAGTCAGCAATACATTTCTATGAACGTAGTCAGTCCATATTGTATATATCAGTGGTACCACGCTAGCCATACTCAATTTAGAGGTTTGGTGTGTATTGCTCGTGTAAGGTGGCGGTTGGTTAATTGACAGTCCCAAGTTCGGTATCGTCGTGTGAAATATTTCATCAAGAATTGAGGTATCGTTTTACGGTCTACCGCTAAATATCGCGAACTAAGGTGTTCATCATAAATTCATTAAGTTTAGTGGATAGTAATCGTCACCAACGTGATTTGGGTAGTGTTCGAGTATGTTGCGAGTGGGTTTTGGTTCAGACACCTTAGGCGCCGTGAAGTTGTGGCGCACCGGGTTGAGAGACTTGATTTTTGTTTAATTTTTTCTTTATATTTGGCTTCTCGCACGGTGCTTTGTGGTCAATCGGGCTAAACTTCGAGGGATGTTCTTCAGTCCCTGAAGGAGTATCTTCATTGGATTGGATTGGCAATTTTTTTTTTCTTTGTAAATGGCGGAGCTGCTGCAATTGTCAGTAACTGACCTTTTCGTATAGATCTTGTATGTCAGTGTACTGTGGCGTCGGGAATTTTGTGCTGCACAGGGGAAAACAGAGCTTCGTCGCGAAAAGTTCAATTTCTCCTGTCGCGTCTTTGCTGACAGACAAGAAATGATTGAATTTTTCTCTGTTGCTTTTTTAAAGTAGAACTTTTTCCTTCCAACTTCGTCGATCTTTATTTGATTGGCACCGTTGATTTTAGCAAAATAGTGTAACAAGTTGGCTGGCTATTCTATTTAAGTTATCCGAGAGCGAGATATTTTCTTTTTTTGGGTAAGAACTTGTTTCTGCAGCAAGCCAATGTCAACAAGATGCGAAGATAATACTGCCAGACAGATGTAAGAGTTTGGCAACAAAGCTTTCTTGCACGCAAAGTCTCCATAAATACCCTCTACTGTGAGAGGCACCGCTCTTAGTTGTGCAGTTTGCAGACAGGGCTTTTACGATTTAATCAGCTTCAGTGCAGCCAGTCTAATTAGAGAATGGGTAACGTAAACTGTCCCTTTCGTCTGCGCGAATGCCGGTAATAGGTTTGTGCGGAGTATTTGTAGCGCGATTAGTGAATATTTCGGTTAGCTACCTAATAGCGTTCGATGTGAAAACGGTGCTGTGCCAGTGATTTAATTATCAGCAGTGCAGGTGTTTCCGGGCACAAATTTTTTAAGGTGCCCTGTGACGATAATCGAAAGATGGGGCTTGACCATGGCTCGCTGAGCTGCTGCCGATGTTTTTTGCTATGCTGGAACCGAGTTGGGAAGATGTTTATTTGGCTATCCCTCCGCTTGAATCTTTATGGCAAGCCGGCTAGATCAACGAGGGGTAAAGTGGACATCAGCAACGAGCGTTGTAAGATGGCGGAGCTGATCGTTCGCAAGTAAGTAATTATGTTTGTGAATGTGTGGGTGTCGTAATCGTTGAATACGCTTCGTGCCAAAAAAAAGAGGGGACAAACTTTCGGCTCTGAAGTTCTAAGCTGCAATCAAGTGTGTTTGAAATCGCGGCAATTTGATCAAAGGGAAATTTTGCGACGGAGCTTTTGACCTTGGCCTTCCGGGCTAATGGCAAACAAAAGGAAAGAAATCGGTCAAGTTCACAGCCTTGATGTGATACTTTGCTTATTTCCTCAAGGAAAATTGTGACAGTATCCGACAGCAAAACTTACCGCACTTCTTGTCCCTATTTAAATCCTTGTTTGTTTCCCACTTTATAAATAAAAGACCGAATAAATTTTCTCGAATAGAATAACAATAAATTAATTTATGTAACAATTAATTTTATTATAATAAATTCCATAAACACTTTACAAGTGATCGCACTCTACTACTGGTTGATTTAGAAGAGAGAGCTAGTCCTGGTAGGTATTTGCTTTTTATATCCAAGTTCTGGAAAGAGTAACGTGTTTGGCTAGCTTTTCCAGTGGTGGGTTGCGATCGTTTTCCTTGGCTTGCATTTATTTGAAGGATTAGATACATGGACTTCTGTAATACAGGTTTCCATTTCGGCAGTACGTCAGGAAATCCCAGGCCTCAATTTCCACAATACAGGAAGAATCGATGTTTTCACAGATTAGGAAAATTTTCAGGTACATCGAAATTTGGTGGTGGTTAATCGTTTATTTTTGTCGTAGTTTTATTTTTGTTTGCTCATTTATACCTCAGCTGTAACAATAGGTATAAAAAATCTTACATTACAGCGAAATTTTCGTAAGTTTGGTGGTTCCACCTTTCCTTTAAAAGGAAAACACAATATCCATTTTTTTTTCTCTTCTCACCACAACCTTGTGCGCCCACAAATTATTGATAAAACAAACTAAATGAAAAATACTCAATTTATTCGATCAAAATTCAACATTCCTAACGATCTCCACTATTCATGACTTGTCTACTTGCTATCAAATTTCTAACAGACCATAACAATCCATAAGCCTATTTCTATCTGACTGTTCGGCGGGGAAAAAACATAGCTGGAAATACTATTTTCTAGTGGGCTCGGTCGTTATTTTGTTAGGCTCTTAAAGACATTTACTTCGAACTTCTGAAAATTTCGTTTCTAATTACATAAAATTAACCATTTCATTTCTATGCTTTAACCCTAATAACGTTAATTAAATTTTTTTTTATTCTAATTTCGTCAAATTGGACAGATAGACAGATGGAAACCAACCAAGATGACTATAAATAAGGAAGTGACATAACTGGTGAGTGCTGCTTTCGTTTGCCTTTGTACCAATCTCCTAATTTTCTTCCTTTTTTATTTTAGGTTGTTTCGCCACAATATAATCAGCACAGTACTTAGATCCGAAAGATATTGAATATATAATAGCCTCAAACCACGGAAAATCACATAAAAGTTGACTGAAACGCACTGAAAAATGTTCTTTTCCTACTGACGTAAACACATCTTCTTCTATGTGGTGATAATAAAAAAACAACAACAATGATGGAAATTTCTGCAGCTCCACCTACTTATGATATCTCCCTTCAGATATCCATAGAAATTCAATCTAAATATACTACCAAAGTCGTTATAAATTCATTTGCTAATAAATACAAAGTTATGCCTTAATCTGAAAATATTTATGAAACCACCCACAAAACTTAAAAGTTTTAAATTCATTACTCATAAATCGCAAATCCAAATATCTTTCAGACTATTTCGTCAAACTTTGCATCAATTTGATGATAGACTTCCGAAGTATATGGGGGAAAATTTAATTTGCTCCATGCCAAAACAATTTCCGAGACTTAAGCACCAGAAACCAGTCAGTCCAGTCAAGTCAGGGACAAGAGAAAAGGCAAATTTTCCGAAATTTATTCGTTTGCATCAGACCGACTAAAAGTCCTGGAAAGTTTGAAATGGACATCTTAACTTTATCATGAACATGTTAACTACATTTCAAAGTTGCAGTGTCGATTCACCAAGAATTATACACAGGAGTGCATATGTTATTTCACTACATATAAGAATATTGATTGCAACTGCATGAAGCTATTATTTTGTAGTACCAGATGGCTTGCTTTCAGGATATTGCATGAATGTGCGCAAATATTTCAAACAGAGCTTACATAGTAATGACCATGTAGCTGTACTACTAAGTAAGTACAGTATAGAGATGTTCTGAATATCCTTGGTGTCGCAATTGCTGAGGGCAAGCAATAATATAACAAGCCACAAACAAGATTCATTTAAAGAAGGAGGAATTTCGGCGCGACCACACTCTTGGGACTTATCTAAAACAAAATTTTATGCCGACCTTACTCTTCTAGACTGTGATTGATGGTGACGTTGACTATAAACTTATTCCGTTCTGGGGGGAAAAATTCCACAAATTTTCGGCTTTTTTTTTATTTATTTATTTTTTTGTTCAAGTATTTCACACAAATCGCGTAATTATGTAAGTGAGCGAACTGGCAGAGGAAGATTTGCGGCGTGGACAACGTCTGGCATGGCATAACAACAAAATCTTAAATTTGACTTTATGAAGGCAATGAAATATTTCGTTTGCCTAAGGACAGTTGGAGAAACAAGTCCGTTTCTTCCTGACTTCCTGAAAACGAATGAAATTCCATATTTTGGTGAGTCAAAAGAAAATCAAAAAGATGAATGTGAAATGAAGCAAAATGACTATTAAGGCCACAAAATCGTCAGCTGCTTATTGTGAAGTTTATGAGATGAATCTGTATCGATGTCCCGAGGGTGAAATAATTACAGACTTTACGGCAAATTACAGATTTTATGTTGGGGCCAATAAATTCACCAAGAGCGTAAAATGACGAATCACAGCAGATAATTGCCTTCTGACAGAATTAATATTTTCTTTTGTGACCATAGCGCGATTGTGATGGTGGCATCTAATTTGCAAATAAATTTACCAAAGAAACGAGCTGAGAGAAATCTGTGTCATCTCCATAACAATTTATAGCGCATTGGCAGACAAAGTGTCTTTCCCCATTGCTCGGGTCAAAGTCACAAGTTTCTAGCAAATGTGAAGGATATAATGTGTGGTGGTAGTGAGGTGTGTGGAGGTTGCTGCTTAAGAGGTTGTGAATGATTTACGAACAAATACAATTCTATTCCCCTCTAGAATCCCTCCATTTAGCGCAACAACTATATCGCTGATGATGCATTTGACTTGAGGCTTTTGCTGGATTTCTATTCTTTCGAACTCTGAATAGGGCTTAAGACTTTTAATACTCTCCTCTTTAACCTTTATTATTGTCGTTGTTCTGGGGTAAAACTCAGAATACATCCATTGTCATATCACCTGAAAAAGCATTTCGCTCCAGTTTTAAGAAATCAAAACCATCTACGAAAGGATCAGTCCGCCTTTGTTGTACAATAGCAGTTTATCCGAGTGAAAAACTGTTTGAATAGGTGCCCAGGCGTTTTCTTACGAGCTTTTCCGTTTTTCAAGTTTTTTAACAATGAATAGACGACGACCATTAATCTTCTTTTCACTTTAAAAGTTCTACAAATAGCATGATGATTTCGCACACACGTCCTACGCTGAATGTGCCTACTTTGCCGCCCACATAGGGTGTACTTCCTGAATATAACAGGAAAACTTCCCTTTTGAAATGATCACGTTATTTCCAAAATAGAGAGATGGAATGGAACGTGCCCTGACAAATTATTCGAATTGGAACTTTCTCTTTCATATAGGCATTGCTATTTTTGTTGAATCTTTTGCTCTCATAGCTTTGTAAAGAATTTTAATGTGTTGCTGAAAATAGTTTGGATTTCAAAATAAGTTCTAGGCGAAGTTTGTGATTTTGTTCAAATGACATTGTGAAGAACAAAGGTGCTATGTTAGGACTAGTTTAGATTTCTGAGAAATGTTGGATTTTAATTTTAATTAAATTATTAAGTTAGATGATATACCCAAAAAAATAACACAATAAAGGAAAGAGACAGTAAGTGTGTAACTCTACTATAATCCAACTCGATGCCTATTCAACCAGGCTGGATTTAATTTTTCTACATGAACAACCTCATAATTATGTTTTTATAAGTGCAGCTCTGAAGATTACAGATCATGGGGATTTCTTTACTGATTTTAAGGCGTGGGCAATGTAATTGATAACACAGAGTATTATAATCTCTGAGAACTGAGGTTATGTTTCAACAGCGCATGTAGGTCCAATTACAGTAATTTTCAAGAAACAGTCATTTGGCCCATGTCTCACATGGGACTCAGGGACATGGTTATTTTTAAATTTTCGCACGATTTTACTCATATAGGTACTATACAGGGCATTTCATAATTGGTGCACATAAATCAAGAGTTTGTTAGCTGAGGTGGTGACAAAAAAAAATCGTACGGTGAAGGGGAGGGGCAGGTAAGGCGCGTCTTTTCGGCGGTGGAGGGTGCTTAATATTTGTAGAACTTTTTCCATTTTCTTGATATGCATCCTATCAATGTGGAATTCATCTCAGATGATAGCAAACCGTCCCAGATTTCCAAAGAATGCCCAATCACCTTCTGTCGGAAGTTGTAGGACGTCAATGTCAAAAGATTGGAAATAAATTCCAACTTTTTTCAAATTATAACGATTTTTCCGTCAAAATGAATAACAACTCTACAGTGTTTTTTACAAGATTTGTAAAACCCCGCAATGTTACCTTAAATTTGAGTATGCGAATGTATCTGTCTAAATGCACGGGTTTTTGAGATATTCAATAATTCATTAATCACGCCTAATTTGATGTAATTACACGAAAAATTAGCAAAATTAAGATCTGCATCTAAAAACAGGTTTATCTAAAAAACGGTTACATTTAGGTAGGTACATGGTTAAATTAAAGCTAACATTCCGCGCTTTCTAGATCTTGTAAAAAAGCTGTATGGTTATTATGCATTTTGGCGGGAAATAGGTTAAAATTTGAAAAAATTAGGAATTTGTTTCCAATTTTTTGACTTTGGCGTCCTACAACTTCCTACAGAAGGTGACATTCATGGGTATTCATTTGAAACTTGAGACGGTTTACTATCATCTGAGATGAATCCCACATTTTTAAGGTATATGGTATATCAAAAAAGTTACAGGGCGTAAAGTGGAAAAAGTACTAAAAATCTTAAACAGTCTCTACCGCCGAAACGACCGTATAATTTTTTGCGTGTCTCCACTTCAGCTATCAAGTTCTTGACTTATGTGCACCAATTATGAAACAACCTGTATATCTACTATCTTATGTACGGCTGTAAATAAAAAAAAATGTAAATTTACATGAATGGCAAATATATTAAAAATATCTTAACAACGTTCCACCAAGCAAGATGAATATTTTTGCATAAATTGTAATTTTTAATTCTAGTATTAAATAAAATAATGAATTTACTTGGTACATATCCTCCTTACATAATTGTCATTATGCAAAACCTGATTAGAAAAACGCGGACGTGTTGGATATAACACATCAAAGTGATTTTCGCCATCTTTTTCATTTAGAAAGGTAAAAGAGTTTAGATGTAAGTAAAGTATTTTTACACATACCTATAAAGCACTGCAAGCCAGGTCAGTACCAGTTTTTCTACACATACCAATGGCTTAATTTAGATAAGTTTCCTGTTTTTTAGTGCAGCTCATTCTGATTTTAACCGAGAATTGAAAAGAATCCTTTTAACGTGCTATGAATAAATTATATATCTGCTGCCTAATATTATTTCCGAATATTAACAACTCTTTTCACATTATTACGATATTGCTACATGACAAATTTACGTAATACCGGTGTAAAATTGCTTTCTTGATGTGGGAAAATCCTTTTATTATTTTATAAATTACTACATTTATAGATAGTAAATGTGACTATCTTCTATCTGTAAAATCTATATACTAAGTTTACACTAGGAGGAAGTTATAATACAGGATAAAAAATTGAAAATGTTGTAACAAAAATTCGTCGCCTGAATACTGTTTTGCCCCATATGCAAAAATGTATTTTTGAGATAAATGCAGTTAAAGTTGAGACCCTTATTATAAAAAAAAACTGTTCAATATTTTTTTTTTTCTAAATTTGCATAAAACTCAGTTGTTTTCCGTTTATTTTTTTCTTGAATTATTTTTGTTTCAATAGATCAAAATTTCATTACTTGAACCTATGTTGTTAATGCGGTAAAACTAGATTTCCAAACAATACATTTCTTGTATGATATAAAACAATTTACTAATAAAATTAAAAGAAATATTTTATTACTTCAACATCTTTATTTAGCCTTGAATATATTCTAGTTTTTCTAAACAAAAATACATTTCTTCATTCGTGAATATAATTTTAAAATTTTTTTACCTGCTAAAGTTTATATTTGTTCAAGTAGGCCTTTTTGGTATTCTCCGGTACAAACGAATTATTTTATTTATTTTATCACACAATCATTTGATTTAGGGCGGCAAAGTTTCAAGTCTTGGTTCGACTCATCAACAGGTCCCAAACATCAGATTTGAGCGTTTCGAAAAAGAAATTAATGCAGATAGGAGAATGCAACCAAAATTTTCCATTCTCCTATTTCCATTTTGTTTTTCGAGTCACTCAATCAAGCCCGACCACCTATTCCCGCTTCCAGTACATATCACCAGGTAAACAAAATTAGCGACCGCTGCGCTGGTAAGAGTGCATTATTAAAAAGTGTGTGCTTATAATTGCAATCCATTAAATGCAAAACTCTTATGTAGTCTTCCCAGAAGAATGCCGTGAATTAATTCTTTCAACCCATATGGAAAATCCGAATATGTTTGAATTAGGCTTAGCTACAAAGGTGAAAACTCCAAAGACGACAGTTCAAAATATTCTCAATAAATTTTGAGAATTTTATAGTGTTCAAAGAAAGTTCGGGTCAGGAAGGAAATCAGGTTGGATAGACTAAAAATTGGTCAAAGAAGTGGTAGTCAACTTTAAACGAAATGCCATCATGTCGTTGAGAGATATGGCTAAGAAGGCTGGAACGTCATCTGCTACAGTCCATCGAGAGATCAAATGGCCTGCGAATTTCCATATTCAAAAAACACCGAACAGAATATCAGAAAAGAACCAAGTTGCAAAATCCAGCAAAATTTCCTAACGTAATTCGGCTAAGGTGAAAACGACGTTAAACCAATGTCTTCAGAAGCGCTTTCTTTCATCTTTTAGAAAGCATGATGCATCAGCTGTGTTTTGACCGGATTTGTCAACTTGCCACTATGGCCGAAAATCGAAAGATTTCTACGATGCCCAATGTATACACGACCCGTAATACCGAAAAAAAGCGAATCCTCCAAATTGTCCAAAACTAAGAGCAATCGACAATTATTGGGCTCATATTAAAAGAAAATTAAAAAAAAACACTCCTCTAACATTGACTCCGAAATAAATTGAGCCTCTGCTGCAGATATTTTATAATATACCTTTTTTTTGTCTTTTATTTTAAACGCAGAGGGACAGGAGACCCTATTCCAAGCACGGAGGCCATAGCGGCCCATTGTGCTGTCCTGCTAGAAGGTCATTCACTAAAACCTTCCTGTCCTCTTACTGAAGTGCATCAGGTCTTGGTGAGGCAGGTTTTTCAGCTCATCGACAGATAGAAGAGCATGCCCTAGAGTATCCAGCCTGCAACGGGCGAAGGCCGGACACGCACACAAAAAGTGTTCGGTTGGCTCTGGCTCTCCCTCCAGACAGGACAGACACTCAGGGCTGTCAACAATTCCCAACCTTGTTAGATGAGCGTGAAGTGAGCTGTGGCCGGTGATGATGCCAACCACAGTCCTACATTGTTTTCTTCCAAGCCCAATGATAAAATCGGAGATATTCCCATTAGGCCCATCAAGAAACAGTTTTATACACCTACAAGTACTCAGGTTCGCCCATCTCTGCTGATGCTTGCTATGAACATCCGCTTTGATGAGAGACCCGATACTCGAGGTGGCAATGCCTATTGCAGGTTCCGGTCCGACGAACTGAGAATCGGAGCCAGCCCTAGCTAAAAGGTCAGCCGTTTCATTCTCCATGATCCTCATGTGACCAGGAACCCACAGAACGGACACCTTGTTGGGGATACACAACTTATCCACAGGCGACCTACAATCCCCCAGTAGCTTACATGTTGTCCGAGGCCCACCCAGAGCCATCAAGGCTGCTTGACTATCCGAAAGGATAGAAATGTCCATCTCCTTGATTTGCCATTGATATGGCGAAGACTTCAGCCTGAAAGATAGTGGTTTGTCTACCAAATGAGTACTCCATCCCAATATCAGACTCAGGCAAGTAGACACCCGCCCCAACTCCCTCATTAGTGTCTCTTCGGTGAAAATTTTTAGAGCGGACCGGTGAAGGCTCGTCAAGGCACTTCCCTCAGTCCACGATTCCCGTACAGGAAAGCTTACAGAGAAACGACGCCCGAAACGATAATATACCTTAAAAGGCAATTCTTTTTTTTAATAGAAGAATTCTATTTATATAAGGCAATATCGCTGCAACTACATGGATCAAACCAAGATTTTGGCAAAACTGATTTTGATTTACTCTACGTGGCAATGTTCTTAGCCACATGGAGCAAACCAATTTTAAATCTCATCTTAAATTTCCGCACGTGTATCAAAACAATACTTAAAAAAATATTTTAAAGCATTTCGTGTAATTCATGCCGCATTTGATTTGGGGTAAACCAATACTAACTTTTGTGACAAAAATATGATATGAGACAAACATGACATGAATTATCTCCACACATATACTTATAAGTTAAAAAAAAGTTGATTAAAGCATTTAATTCCACTTCAGTAATAATCTCAAAAATCGTGCTTAACTCAAAATATCAAATTTGGCGAATAGGGCAAACCAATATTGAGGGGACGAATTATCCTAAGCAAATTACACGACTCTGTTTTTAAGGTGTGAACTTATCTAGTCCTTGTAATATCCATTCTTGTCTAATTATCTAATCGTGTGTAGAGCAAAGTTGACACTCAATATTTCATAAACTAGATGGATAAAAGAAAACAAAGTTCAGTTTCGGATTGGATGGTTTAACTTAATATATGAAAAAATGGCGAATAGAGTGTAATAAGATTCCTCTGATATCACACGAAAAACTGTCCATGATTATTTATTGTTATAATTTGTACCAAGACTATATTGAAAAGGCAGAAGGCTGCCGAACTTACTTTTGATGGCTAAGAAGCCGCTGTTATGATGATATCCTTTGGTACTATTAAATTGCAGAATGTGCCAGAGTTCCTCCAATGGCAGAGTATGCCGTTAATGTAATATTATTTAAAGGCAAAGTATCTCAAAGTATAATTTGTGGATTATGAAATCAATCAAACTGTTGAAAATTTGCATTTTTAAGCCAATACCAAATTATATAACAATATAACGCAATCTATCTTGGCATAGAATTTCGATATTTTTTTTTGTATTGTATTCTTATAATGTAAGGGTTTTAATATTTTTACATCTTAGAATTACAATTTTTCGGCTTTCAAATTCAGTTGCAATTAAAATTTTGCTGCGAATGTCATCATAGATACTTCTAAAACATACACACCGCCTTTCTTGAAATAAGCAATATTTAATAATTTTAAATAAATATGACAAAATGTGAAATTTTCACTTAGGTGATATCAATCCATTAAAGTAACATTACATAATTTAGAAGTGTTATATACATAAATTTATGAATTTTCTTTATACAAAATTAAAAAGGAAGCCATATATCAGCAATTAAAAAAATTGGCTTAATCGACATATTCTTTTTTATCTTAAATGCACAGATAAAGAAATGGCGGCTTGTAGTTAAATGAACAAATTATCATAATAAAACTTTAACTACTTTTATATAAACTTTGGCTCTATTATATAAACTGAATGACCCTTATAAAACTTCAAGAAATATTATATAAACTAAAGGAACTACCATGCTTTTTTTAGTCATAATAAATAAAATGTAATTTTTATATCAGTCACTCCATTCGACACTAAAAGTTTTTTTTTGTGTAACGATCAGCCTAGTTACTAAATGAACACCAAAAAATATTGCGATATTTTATAGTGGGTATATGAATTACCGAAAGCTCCCAATTTTTATTAAAGTCACCTAAATTACTGAATGTTGTCGAGTTATATAAGGGTAACGACGGATACCAGAATAAACCCTTATTACCAATTAGTTATATAACGTGATGATGAAAACAATTATAAACCTTTTCTTATATACCTTCTAGTAATGATTACTCTACTCTTGAAACAATTCCATCACCAAGTTATAAAAACCTTAAGTAACTAACATCCACGATAACCATTAGTAACTTAAAAGACCTGTAATATAACTAGGTCACCAATTGGTAATGTTATAAAACTCTTATATAACCACTCAAATTCTTATATTACCGAGTAACCCATTATATACCCTTTATAAAACTACCTATCACCTTCAGTCACCAAAAATTGGAAAAATTGTTACTTGGGAAAACAATGAAAAAATATTTGTGATTTACTTTAAATAATATTATTTCCTCAAGTAATCTAAAAAATCATGTAATCATGATTAATCGCCAAGATTACTCGAAGTAATCGTCATTAATTGCTGGATACCGATGGTTGAGGTAATCATGAATTCCTTTTAATCATGAAAAACATTCGATTACAAAAGTAGTTTGTAAATTGCTTTTTTGTACACTTGACTTCATGATGGGGTATGCGCGGTACACTTGAACCACCATACCAAGATTTCGCTGAAAAATTAAGGGACTTTTACAAAATATTCTGAATACAAACCTCACAAGAGATTTCACAGACATTGGTAGCAAAGTAAAGGTAGGCAAGAGGTAAAGAGACAGGCTAATGATGATATCCATTGATATTTTAAGAAAAGTGAACGTCAATCAGGTGAAATCGAATTCAATGGAACAACTTTTAACGCGATGAGAATTGAGAGTATGATAGTACCTCATAATCCATGTAATTGTAATCAAATTGAAATTTTTTAGGATTTTGGTGTGATCGAAGATGAATTTTTTGGAGTAATAGTTGAAGTGACGTGATGCTCAATGATATTCAGTAGGACATTTCTCATGTAGGTGTGTTGCATTTTTCGGTGTAATACCGCCGATTTTTCGAGCGTAGCACCAGGGTCATTAGACATACACTTTTTCGAGCAGTGGAAGTCAATGGAACGATTCAGTGTAGGCACTTCAAGAAAAGTGTAACACTTCTGCTAGAAAATGTGATCAATAAAAATCGGTATATGGGATCGGTCCTAAAATTCTGTTTCCCTCAAAGAGGCTGCCGCGACAAGGTAATAAATATAATCTGGAAAAATGACATGATCAAGCCTCGGTAAAAACCCACCAGAGTAAATAATTAGCACTGACATGAATTCGGCTCGCTTGTTTGAAGATGAGAAATTGAGAACCCAGATTAAACTTCCAGTTTTTGTCATTCTAGTTACGGCGAACTAGCGAGTAGAATGTTAATACCACACAACTAAATTAAATTATTTAAGACAGGAAAAGCTTATTCAGGCAAAACAACCATTTTATCATGTGCATAAATTCTCACGATCCACTGTTGAGAAAAACAAAAGCGTTAGCTTACTTCGGACTTGAAGCTTTCTGATTTTGTTATCAGTAAATTTCTTTCGTGGTTCGTGATAATTTATGCATTACCCTGCATCTATTTTCCAAATGAATTTAAACATAGTTGATTAAAAGAGTAAAAGTCGTGAAGACTTTTACGAAATTGTTATCAATTAAAAAAAAAAATGATAACTAATCTGCTGCAAAGCCTGCAGCTGGCGCTGATAGCAATATGGCGTCAGCTTGGCATGTTTTCTGGCGTCTACGGCAGGCAGAATTTAGCCATACTGATGAGTATTAATTCCTGCTGATACGAAACGTATTATTTATTGATAATTGATTATGTCTAACACTGACCAAGATAATAAAAGTAAGATCTTGTCGAAAATTCAGTTTCTGTAACGCTACATAATCCAGCTTCTTGATTCAAATTGCAGTGGTTAGAACGGCACCCTCCAATTAGTTAAACAGAAAGTGAAAATTTACTGTGAAAACTATGTATGTAAATATGCATAGGGAATATCACAAAGTAGAAAGAAAATAGATAGATCTACTCAAAAAATTCTTCAAACTCTTATACTTTCTTAACGCGGTACTAGAATCAGAGACTGCATCTAAAGGAAGAATATGTTTAACAACGATATTTTTAACTCAATTTTATTTTTCGTCTTAAAATTCTTAAGAAACTTGAAGAGAAAAGAATTCACTTGTAAGAAAACGCTAAGGCATGCCCACAAAGCCCAGACATTTTATTGTCGTCTACCCGTCGTCTTATTTACTATTTGATGCAAAGCAACAGGCTTAGAGCTTATAGAATTAGAGCAGAATAAAGTACGAGAGGAATAAAGCAATTATCTTAAATTTTGTTGTAGATGGCTTCAAATGGACTTTCAGTCAATTCCTCATAGCCATGACTACCATGATGATGAGCCAAACTTATGTCATTACAACAGATCTTATCTCGCCCACCGTAGGACATTAAAAATTTCTTAGGTACGGACTCCTTTTAATGAAGTTCTTCCTCTTTGTAGAGTGAGCTTTTTTGGTTTTCTTCTAGATGTCTCCCTTTCCTTAGTCCCAATTTCTTAAATATGTTTACAATTCAAAATTAAAATCTTTTCAGTCATTTCTTTGTTTAAAAACCAAACATACGCAAAAATTCCGTATACCTAGAAATAATTTTCAGATGAATTATTTTACATGAAATTTGAAGTGAAAACTGTCAAATTATGAAGTAAATGATGCTTTATGCTAGTGAAATTGGTTCTTATAAACGAAAAGTAACTTGAGTTTTTCACTTCATTTTCAGGATGTTATTTTTGTATAGAAATTTCGAAATTTTACTACCAAATGAAAATTGTCTGTCTAAAATAAATGGGATCTTCGATTGATTTTCAAAACATTTTCTGTGACTTTTTTCGGGAATATTCAAGTAAAGTTAGATTTTTTACAATCGATGACAATCGGCATAATGTTCTCCCTGAAAATTGGGCAATTACATTATGATGACAATATTTGATAATTATCGCATAAGGGTCGTTCCATATCAAAGAAGCAAATCACCCAATTTTGTTGAAATTCTACATACATAGGCGGTTTTGTGAAAACCTCAACAACATTCAATTAAATTTCGCAAAATTGCTTTACTGTCTCTTTTAAAAATACATATGCATATATTTTTCTATTCATGCTAGGATAGTGAAATATGGTTGATTTAACAAATAGGATTTCCAAGTTATTTAAGAACAAGTAAAAAATTTAGAATTCATCTAACACCCAATTTTTATGATACCTCAGATGACTGCCCGTCTGTAATTTGGTATGGTCATCACTCTGTGCAAGTTTGGGGGTTTTGAAGTGGTTTTTCGCATATTCGCGTAATTCTAGAAAGGTACGTCTAACAGTAAAAATTATTTTAAAAAAAATTTATAGCATTTGATGTTCTGTAGAACTTTTTAGGACAATAAAAACATCTAAGACCATGTGCAAAATTTCAGCTCTCTAAGTGTACGCTTTCTCGAGTTATCGTGCACACAGCCAGATGGACGAACTAAAATAATAAATAACTTTTATTAATTTGCATGGGTTTTCAATCCATTTTGCTATAGCAGCATTATTTCTATGCGTTACAAATGGAATGACTAACTTTGTATACCCTTATGATTTCATATAGGGTGTAAAAATAACATCTTAAAAATATATGCGGAAAATGAAATCAAGAATAAGGATATTATCATTTGTCCTTGAATATCCTGGAAGACCTAATTTTGATTTTATTCATTTTCTAAATTTTTTTCCTTATATTAACCACTAACTAAAACATATAAAAATTTTAACTTGTGATCTCAACGGGATCAAGGAGTAAAAAATCCAAATAATTTCACCAAAATACGTTTATAACTAGCTATAAATAAAATTTTTATATTTTTATCAGGGTGTCCCTAATATGGCATTGCACTTGATGGCTAGGGATAGGTCATAGTTAGGCAAGCAACATAGGGGGAAATCCTAAAGGTTTCCGAGATAATGGGATTTTAACATATTTGGGTATGTTTCTATAGATCAGCCCTTAACTTTTGAACGTTACACCTTATGATGATGATTTTAAATGTTTTACATTAATAATCGTTGAACTTTTCTAATAGAAAGTTTTCTCTCCGCCTTTCCGATTTGAAGTTGTGACTCAACAAATTTACAATTTCGGAATTTTAACTCGGTTTTTTTTTAACTAAAATTTTTATGAAAATCACATCATCAACAATACGCTTTGTTTGCATTTAGAAAAGTGCAAATACGCAAAAGGGGTTCAATTTTGGGCACACAGTGTGATAAGTCATTTTAAGGGGAAGCTTTTGGGTTTCTTAAATCCAATATGATTTAAGAAACCCAAAAGCTTCCCAAATACGCAAAAGGGGTTCAATTTTGGGCACACAGTGTGATAAGTCATTTTAAGGGGAAGCTTTTGGGTTTCTTAAATCCAATATGATTGCCCAAAATTGAACCCCTTTTGCGTATTTGCACTTTTCTAAATGCAAACAAAGCGTATTCCCAAAAGATCAAAAAGATAATTCTTTATTAGAATTGATTAAATCTGCTCTATTGCCATTACTTTTTTAAATACTGCCCATACATTCTCGATGGTATTCATGTCCAGTGAATAGCCTGCCCATGAGAAAACTTGCATATTATTTTTTCATTGCAAAATTTTCACAGGTTTAGCAGTGCCACTTGAAGAAAAAAAAACATCCTTGAGAACTTTCAAATACTCCAAGTCTGTTTCCATAGAATACAATTAATTCAGGCAGCATTCCTGGTCTCCTTCTTACATAAATTGTTTGCTTTTCAGTCACTTCGATCCGGCATTCATTAGAGAAGCAAACCTGTGAGATTTTTTAATTCTAAATATTTAATATCCTTAAGATTAAAAAATAATTTATGCTTACATTTTGCCAATCAAATATTGAGAAGTGTTTATTTTGGCCAAGCCACTCTTTTCTTTATCATTGCAGGAGCTGAATTCTGTAACATGGAGAATATGGGAATTTGGAAGATGATAGTTATCGTTTTCTCCGATTAAATCTCCCTAATTCTCGATTTCCAATTCACAGTGAGAGAAATGAGATAGTAAATTCCAAACAATTCCTGATTTTACAGGTGACAGTTCGGAATTTTTTTATTATTTTTTAAATTTATGTTATTAATAATGCTGTGTACAATCAGTGGCGTGGCGTCTTTGGAAGCATTGATTTCCTTAAGTTTAAGTTAAGTTATTAATGTAATTTAATTAAAACAAATAAAATTGAAAGGAAATAAAAAATTACGACAAAAAATTTCTTCAAAATATTTTTCCTAAAGCCTTTTTATCTTTCCTTCGCTGTACACTATCGAAGAGAAGCAGTAATAAAATAACCTCCCTCATCCAAAAAAAGGATGGCATTCAAACTCGTCAGGAATCTACCTATGACGTCACAGATCTCTGTTGCTCGTTCGCCACTTAAAGTGTAACTAAGGGATGCAATTGAAAAATGCTTTTATGGGACTTACAAACACTGCTATACTGGTAGCATGTATTAGGGTAATTTCATTCATATAAATAGTATTTTCTGTATTTGCTTCAACTGGAGGTGGATTTATTTGTGCTTCCATTAACTTCATGTAGGTAGGTCGGTTAGGAAGCATTATTCGGTTGAAGGCAAGCAAATTAGTTCAAGCCGCGCGGGCAAACTGATTAAGGGAATATTAATTTGGAGAAGATGGCTTGAAATATGATACTTATTGATGACCAAAAGTACAGCCAGGGCCGAATAAGCAACTGAGTAATTATAGATATTTTAATTTAGCTTATTTAGAATTTATTTGTCGCCGTCATGCCATAATCGCGAATCTGCATTTTTGGCGATTTTGAACTGCCGTACTCATATGTAACTCAGGAAAATCTAATCTTGATTCTGTTATTCTGCAAAAATCTTATCTGTATTACTTTACCAATGTATAAGATACATATTACCGGTTCTCATTTTCAAAAATGAGCTCGGATACTTGAAAAACGTTTACTCCTAACATTGCTACATCTCAAAATATTAATTTCTCAGTTTCATGAAGGCGAAGAATAATACTCGCTGTTTCAACCGTATTTGAGATTTTCCAGTTTCGTATTTTGCAATTGTTTTTAAATTTCATTTGCTCAACTAGACAACTTACCCAGGACGTTAAAACCCTCTTGAGTAAATCTCCACATTCTGTAAAAACCATTTCTCTAGAAAACGAAAAATTTCAAATTTGTTTATAGCTTTGATTGAAACAAAGTGTATAATATTCAACTAGGTAAACTGCAACCTGACTATAATTATTCCTTTAATTCCTTTTATTTTTATTTTAAAGCAAGGTACTGAAAATTTCAATTCATGCCTACTCTCACGTCCTCTATAGCGGGTGCTTAAACTTAGGGTCAAAAGCAGGTGATGAGACTAATCCACTAAGACCCTGCGGGCACAGCGACCAGAGTTGATGTATTGTGTCCTCCCCTAGAGTGGTTAAGTTAAATCTGTCACTTTTATGAGCTCTATACTGTCCTTGGAGTTAGCTTGCAAGCCTTATTTATAGAGATGTTTCTGCAATGATTTTCAACCTAAGCAAGCGCGGGATACTTACATACATGATATGCTTCGTGGCTTCAACTTCCTCTCTTCGCACAGTCTACACAGTTCACTCTTACAGTTGCCTAGTTTCTTCAAAAATTAACTCCTGGAGTTCTTAAAAAGCAGCAATCAAGAGGGATATATATAATATATTAGAATCGCTGCAATAATATTTGAGCGCATAGTTATTTAACGCTTTTGTAAAATTATAATCTGATTGCTTCCGCCCGCCCCAAGTCCACGCCACGCCACTGCGTATATGCGGAAAAAAAATTGTCTATACTTTAATGCTTTTATAACAGTTCATTTTAATTGCTTACTTTGGTGAATTTCATTTGAAAAAACAGACAATTCTCTCAGTTGAGAATTCTTCTTCTTACTTTTACACTTGCAAAACACCGGGGATTTTGAGAAGTGGAGTAGAAAATTCAGAAATTCTGAAATCATATTCGCCGAGTTACAGAATTCCAACTGGAGAATTAAATGTCAAAACAACTCTCATTTCCCAAATGCACCAATTCTCCCTGTTACAGAATCCGGCTGAAGGAGTGAACTTGGCTTTTTGGCTATCTTCCTGCAGTCCAAATGCGCTTCTTTCATCAAACGTATTAGAGTATGCTCTGAAATTTCAATTCTCTGATCCGAAACCATTTTATGGACCACTCTTATTGTGGTCTTCCTAATCCATGCAACAATTGAAACAACCTTCCTGTCTGTCCATGGTGTTATTTTTTCGTACACTTTTGCAATGCTCTCTCTTCTCCAATCGTACCTCTACTGCGTCATCTACGATTTTTTTTTTTTTTATTTTAGTGTTTTACTAACGATTGTGAAATATTGCACATTTCAGCAATTTTCCGTTGCGAAAGAGTCTTTTTCTTCAATAAATTTGCTATAAGTTCTTTTAATTCACTTGAAATGTCCCTTTTTTTCTGTATTACGTTCGAATTTTTACTACTGCAAACAAAGCACTGTCAAAAATATATTACTTTAAGGTTTTACCGAAATCTCGGTTAAAATCCTATTGATAAACTTGTAAACATTGGTATTCGGGATAATATTCTCTCACTCTTTCGGTCCTGTTTTTCTGATAGGGTATGCATATGTTATGAAAATTGATCATATATTGAGCAATTAACCGTAAAATGTAGAGTCTCGCAGGGAACTAAATTAGGTTCTATTCTTTTTTCTCTTTGTTACATAAATTATTTCCGTAGATTTAATGAATTGAGTCAAAAGGAAGAAGTACTATCCTTTGCTGGTCATACAGTTCTGTAATTCAAAGGTAATACCAGGTCAGCAGAATATATAAATGGAAACAAGGGATTAGATTTAATTTATATATAGTATAAGTTATCACATATTCTTGAGAAGACAAATTACTTGATATATGGGGCCACCGCTATCAAATATGGGAACGTATCCTTACTAGTCGATATGAAAATACTTAAAAAAGAATATTTATTTTTCCCGCGGACGGGAATTGAACCTACATTTGTTAGAATCGGTCAATGATGGAGAAATAAGAATTTTAAGAACTTTTTTATTTTTAATGATTCTAAATCAAATTTATAAATACAAGAAGAAAAAAATAAATGCAAGAAGGAAAATCATCTGTCTCGTTAGCTCAGTGGTAAGAGCAGTCGCCCGGCAAGCGGAAGTTCCCGGTTTCAAATCCCGAACGAGGCGGTTGTTTTTTCTTCTTGTATTTATAAATTTGATTTAGAATCATTAAAAATAAAAAAGTTCTTAAAATTCTTATTTCTCCATTAAAAAAGAAATCAACTCCGCTTGGTATTAATAATACATTTCCAATTAAAATGAGACAAGCATATAATATTTCTCATAAAGAAGGTGAGAAGCTATTTAGAAAATCTTGATGACCCGTAATATTAATATTTTCTGTCGATTTGATAGTCTTCTTTCTCGAATGCTTTTTATATAACACCGAGTCCATGGTTTCGTCAGGAATGTCAGATAAAATGGATTCGCCCTTTTTGGCCATTTTGTATTGAGAGGCTTAGTTTTTCTCACTGTGCTGTGATAAGCAATATATATTTTCTCAATTCTAAATAACTGAGCTATCCGGCTCGAAGGACCAATGAGATCTGGGGGTGATTCTGATATTTTGTCGTACTTTTATGCTCAAATATACCCCTAAATGGAACGAACTTTTCTACAATGTGCTTTTATTCGGTTCAGCAAGAATGAACTGAAAATTACACTTCACATCACAAATTCAAAATATTATTTGGAATTTAGACACTGGTATTGTTATCTATTTAACACAATATAAACTTTTTATCACAACCTCGGAAGCAGTTTACTTATTTTTCGTACATTTAGTCGTGCATTCTGACATTAATTCATTGCAATGGTTGATGAAAAGGATAAATCGAAATGAATGTAGTGAATATAAAAGTATGACAAATTTGTGGTGAAATGTTAAAATATATTACTAAAATATACCCGTAAGCTACGAGAAAAAGATCAGAATCACCCCCTGTGCTCAAGTGAAGGGGGGCCGGTTTGTTAAAAGATAACCCAGCCCTTTAATTCAAATTTAAAAAATTTTATTTATAATATGTATCGCTTATACTAATGTTAAAACTAAAATATAAAATATCCTAAAACTACGTACAATAATTCAACAAATTTAACAAATCATGTAAAAGTTCAATGTGAACATCAGTTTCACTATTTCTGTACAAAGAGAAGAAAATCCACAAATTTATATATGATTTAATTCAAAATGAGCATAGGATTTTTGAAGTATACTGCTACGTGTGGGTTTCGTTAGAAAAATTATAAACGGTGCAGTGTATAGTTGCAATGTGTATGCTGCAGTGGTTAAGGCTGCAATGTTAAAGCAGAGTTAAATTTCTGGTGGAAACGGAATCGAGTTATAGTGTGCCATGTAGGCGCAACAGAATAATTCTGTACTGCTACTTAGGTGAAGGGTGGAAATAAAGCAGAAGTAAATTTCTGCAGCAGGAGTAAATTTCTGCAGCAGGAGTAAATTCCTGCTCAGGTGTAGAATGGGAATGAAGTAGAAGTAAATTTGTGTAGCAGGAGTAAATTCCTGTTTAGATGGAAGCAAAATTTTGGTGTGGATAGTTATGGGAGCTCAGTAAAAATTCTGATTTTTTCAGATTAAATTCTGACATATTAATGGGTGATTCCGCAAGCGAGGTCCAGTCAAGTGCTTTTGTGCTTTCAAATTCTTCATTTCTTCCCTTTTTTGGATTTTATTAGATAATTTTTCACATCCTTTGGATTGTCTTGTTTACGGCGTTGGGGCTTATCTTTGGCCGTCAGTTTGATTAGATGTCTTCTCTTTTCTTCTTTTTGATCCTTGGTGTGGTTTTTGATCACCTCTCGTGCTGTTGTTTGTTCTTTTTCTTACAGCTCTGCTGGACCACATAAGGTGTAGTTAGTGAATTTCTCGCAAAAGTTTGTTATTAAATTTGGGAGGGACTGGCATGGGATCTTTAGGAAGTTAAGAATGGAAAGTTCCTATAGTGGCAGGTTTTATCAGAGATATTCGCGGGTTCTGGAGTGGGTTATTTGGGAATATCCACTGTTGTAATCTCCTTTAGTATCATAGGTGATTCTGCTGTGGCTGGTCGCCTTTTTATAGCCGCTGTGAACCACTATGTTTCTGCTCCATGATATGTTGCCCTGGCAACCCTATCTTCATGATTTCATACCATCAAACTCTGACTGCGCTGAAGTCAGCTGATTTTGCTATTTATTTGTTTTATTTACTAATTATTAATGAGTTTTTACTATTTTTACGGTGCCGTACCCAAAGGGTAACAACGGAAACCCTATTACTAAGGCTTCACTGTCCGTCCGTCACCAGGTTGTATCTAATTTACCGTAACAGGTAGGCAGTTGAAATTTTCACAGACGGTGTATTTCTATTGCCGCTATTACAACAAATATTAAAAATAAAATTTAAAATTTAAAGGGGCCCCCATACAAGAAACGTGATTTTTTCGTTGCTTTTTCCTCGTTTTATTCTTATTCATTATTATTATCATAAGTAGGCATTTCTTTTCAAATGACAGCATTATTTTTTCACATGACGCATACACTTATTTGAAAAAATAAATAAAAAGGACATAGTGTTAAATTTTGTACGATGGTACGGAACCCTTCATGCGCGAGTTCGACTCGCACTTGGCCGGTTATTTAGATACAATGGTGCACAGGACGGTTGTAGCCAGGAATGTGACTCGTATTATTTTTAACTAGATAAGTATTATACGTTTTCCATATATTAATGAAATGATACTTTGTGGTATCTTTTATGTTTGCAGAAATATTTCCATCGCTGGAACTACTAGGAAATGTATTGTGGATAGGACTTGCAACGAGGCTTGAGGATTATGTAATGAGGACTGAACACCTAGCTTATGTAAGACATTCTCTTAAAATATAACTAAATTTTAGATTAAATTGTAAATCGTAAAATCTTTAAGCTACAATAAACTTAAAATTGAATATGTTTTTATTATATCCAAAAATATCCAAGGTTGCTTTTGAGCACGTTAACACCTGTGCGTTTTTATATCCAAAGTCCATGTGAAAAAGCGGTAAAAAATTAAAGTTTTAAATATAATATTAAGAAACTTCTCTCCAAAATTGATCCATAATGACCAAACTCTCATAGTACACAATAAATGCTATCAGGGCTGGAAAAATTAGTATCTATAAATTTAAATAATTTACCTAGATTACTGCATTCTTTTTTGTTACCCCGAAATCCTCAGAGTGCCTTGGAATTTCAATTAACTTTGAAATATTGTTAAATTTTGTGCCAATCATCCCATCCCTAATCACATCCCTGTCATGTTGATGAGCCTACTCTCGTAAACTAATTATTGATGATTGCCAATAAAACAACATCACCAACGAGAGCTGAGGTATGGCGTTCGCTTCAAGTCATTTAGTGATCGACATGGCACACTCATCGGCAGGAAGGTAATAAGGTGAAACTCTGGAATTCATTTGCCACCGCACACCATTGGCTCCGGATGAAATAATTCACCAGAAGTTATCGAAATTGCCTGGCAAATAGTTTCAAGTAAACAGCTATTTACCTACGCTATGTAATTAAGTGCTGAGCTAATTATTATTTTTATATTCCAATAGAATGTTTGCAGCAGTGAATTAAGCGGCAAATTTTAATTACTACTAAAATTCGAATGCTAGAGACAGAATTGCGTTAGAGGACTGTAAATTATGTATGTCGCAGTGGCAAGTTTGCTATGTACCTGCGATAATTTTCTACTTATTCTATCTGTTATATATATGCAAATTCCTTTAGAGATTTATAATTGGTGGAATCTGTTAGGATTATAATTCAAATTGAAGTCAAACTAGCGAGAATTACATCTTGGTAATGTAAATAGTTACGTAAAGTATTTGCGCTCAAGGAGAGAGTTTGTCGTTAAATGTTCTAAATATGTATTGACTGCACAGCGGGTAAATGTAGAGTGTCTCCTTATCAGATTTTAAAATAATTTAGGTATTTTACTTGGGTCTAAATGTTACACATTATTTTTAAACTACAAACTAAATGTGGCAGGGGAAATTCTAAGTTAACCTGTTACTGTTACTCCACACCCAAGTGCTGATATGGGTGTTGTGGAAGTCGAAGCGAAAAACATAATGGTCTCTTAAACAAAATTCAACGTCTTCTGATATTTTCTGAGCGTCGCGTGGTTAGATTCGGCTAGAAACCAGTCGTAACCAGTCAATGGTAATATCGAAATATTTTTCTTAACGATAAAACTTTCCTTTAATTTTTTAACCACTTCATAAGGACCTGCATAGGTGGATCTCAAAGCACCTTTCATTTATTTGATGTTCAGTCCACCAACATAATTTATGGATGCTTGAATGAATTTCTAAATCAAACTGATAACCTTTTAACTCTTCATAATCGATCCCTCGTTGAATTCCACATATCACTTAATTGCTGGGATCATATCCCACGATGAGAACATGTTTCCTTAAAGAAATATAAAAAAGGGAAACACAAAGTTTCATGCTCCTAACACAAGATACTTATTTAATCATATTTAACACTCCACCGTAAGTCCCTTCCCATATCCATCCTATGCAATATTTTGTCTAGAAAAAAATAAAGAAAATACATTAATTGCATATAAATTAACCAAAAAATATCATAAACTTTCCAAATCATATATAGATCTCCAGTATATTTACAATTCTGTAATATCATCTAGTGACATTACGTCAGATAGCTGGTATCGCCACAATCAAAAGTGGACCAAAACGAACCAGGCGTTGCCAGCGCAACACATTATGAAGCTGGAACATAGCTGTTCACGGCGGGTATAAAGGGCGGCGAGCCGCAGCAAAATTATCCATTCGGTTTTCAGAGTCTAATAGTTTAATAATCAATTTTTATTATTAAGAAAAAAAATAATATAAATGAGAACACCAACTTTAAGTATTCATTAATTCTTTATTGAAATCAATTTAATAAAAGATTTTGGAATTACATTGGCGACTTATGTATATACGAGGAACGAATTTTAAGAGCGCGACGATTTACTTTTGATCCCAAACTTCAGACTAACTGTGAATATGTTTTTCATTTTTCAATTACTCATTTGTGCGCTTTTTACTTTAATAAAATTGCTGACTTCGTGTCTGCCGCGCAGGAAAAGATGAATTTAATATTATGCCTTCGTTCTCACGGGAACGGAAATTATTTTTGTCAAATGTGAACATGAATGAACTTGAACGAAAATGTAAATTTGATTCTATTGATTTGGCAAAAATATAATGGAAAAATGCAAGTAAATTTAATATAGATTTTATATTACGTTTTTTATGGTATGATCTATAACACCCCCACCGTTAGTCTGAGGCTCCGACGAAGCATTTATTACAATTTTTCCTTTATTTTTAGGTAATATGATTTTGATGCCAAAAACTATAACTAAAATGACTATTACAATAATGATATTTATAGGTATGTTTAATAAACGGTTTACATATTTTTCGTCTATTATTTCGTTAATTTTCCTTCTATTATTGTTAATATTATTTATATGGATTTCTTCAAGACTGATTAAACTTATAGTTTTGTTTTCTGTTATTTTTGTAACAAAATGTGGTAAGATAATATTATCCTTTATCCTAGTATAAAAATTATCATATGATACTTTATATATTTCTACCTTACAATTTTCATATTTAATTTGGTTATTGCCGTAAATATTTAATTTCAAATTATTACAATTCTGGTATATATTCATTCTTGCAATATTTTTCGTTAAAATTATTCCTGGAGTAATTTCTTTTATTTCTTCTTTTGAAAAGTTTTGCATAGGGCAATAAGTTTCGTTAAAATTAATGATATTATGGACACATTTATCCTCTATTTTAATTAAATTTTTCTCTAAGTTGTCCTTTATTTTTATACTATAAACTACTACTACTATAAACTACTACTATACTATAAACAGTGTTATTTCGGTCTACTAAAACTGTATACTCATCCAAATATATGGATTTATTCTTATCGTTAGGGATTGGTTCTATAAGGACTTTTGACAACGGGTTTTCGTTGTACTCTGAGATTAGTATAATAACAATAATTTGTTCTTTGTGGAATGCAATTTCGATTTTAATATCTTTGAAGTTCTCTAGGTCTGGAATCAAATTCAACTCTGTTTCTGTAAGAATGTTTCTGGAAAGTAAGCCTAATTTACTGGTCAGCATGATTGTTTCGATGTCGTCTATGTGGTTTTTCAGTAAAGTAATGTCGTAATTAATTTGGTACACCTGCTGCATGTATTGTACTTCGTCCTCTATTTTTAGTATTCTGTTCCCGTTTTGTTCACTAAAGTCGTTTAGATATTTTTATATGGTATTTTGTTGAGTCTTAATCTGTTTCGTTAAGTTTCTTATCTGGTCTGAAATTTCGTTGTTTACTATAATTTGTTTGTTACTTTCGTCTATCAAGTTTCTGTTATTTTTTGATAACGCGTCTAGTTTGCTTTTAATTTCCTGTTCGTCTTTGTAATCCATTGTACCAGTTATGTATTTTAGTCCTGTTCCCAATATGTTAATTAGTCCTCTCGTTTGTCTAGTATGTGGTTTTAAATTCTTAATTTTTCTGTCTAGCAAGTTAAAGTTATGGGTGAGCGTGCTGTACATGGGTTCTATGAGATTGGCTTTGTCTTTGATTGTTAAAATATTGTCGCGAATCAAATCTCTGGTATTTTCGTATTCCGTTATATTTATAATAAGTAAGACCTTTTAGAACCTTGCAATAATTTTCTCATCTTCTAACTTAATCGTAACGTACCCATTGTTGCTATTAAGGTTTTGGACCTCAATTGTTTGAGAAAGTGTTGGAGGGAGGATTATTAGAGCAGTGAGGATTATTGTCTGTATCATTTTGACCTGAAACAAAAGTCGGTTTTATAGGTTTATTTTTTGGTTTACATTTTTTTGCTTGAATTGTAGGTGAATTATTATCTTGGAATTTTTTCTTCCTTTTTACGTGCGATACATAATATTTGAGCCCTGTTCCTTTATCTATTACATGATCTTCGTCTTTTTTCTCTATATCTACCTTCCTAAATTTGGCATGATTTTTCCCACCTCTTATATCTTTAATGAAATTTGGCCCTGAATCTACCTGTACTTCTTCCCTATCGCGATTTAATTTATTAATGACTTTTTCTTTAATTTTCGAGATCCTCTCGCGGATATCATTATATTCGTCATCCTTTATCTTCCCGTTATTAAAATCTATCGGTTTTTTATTAGTAGTGGAATGAATTGTATTATTATAAAAGGATATAATTTTTAGAATTTTTTCTTCGACGGTGTCAATATCCTTATTTTCGTCGTGTCTTAAGAGTCTCAAATGCTCGTTGATTGTGTTATGTAGCCTTTCGATATCTGAATTAGATGTATGATTATTGTTTGAAGTGAAATGTATATCAATGTTTTCTTTTTGTAAAAATTCTCTTAAGGGGAGAGCTTTAAAATCTAGTTCGTTGTCTACTATGATTTTTCTGATCTTTCCTACTGCGGATATGTATTGTAGGATTGATCTCTTAAATTCTACCCAAGATCTTGCTTGAATTTTAATAGCTTGACCAAATTTGCTAAATTTATCTATAAATGTTAAGAACAGATTTTTCTCTAAGGTATAGAAAACATCTATGTGAATGATTTGGTTTGGACTACTTGGAGTTTCGGTTATTTGAAATTTATGTTTTATTGGTTTTCTTTCGTATTTCTCTATGTTACAAATTTCACAGTTATTAATGAACTGGGCTACTCGAGTGGATATCTTTGGGTGAAAATATTTTAACTGTAATTCTTTACATACTTCTATGATGCCTCTGTGGTTATTCTTTAGATGTTCTTCTTCTATTAATTTAGCTAAGTTCTCTTCATCCGTAATATCTTCTAAAACTCTATCACATTTTATTTATTTGAATTGATTATTGCCCGAAAAGTGTGTGTGAAATGCTTTTTCTATTGTTTGGAGAAATCCGACATCGTTCAAATAAATTGCATTCAGGGATTTGGGATTGCAATGCGATTTGAGTATAGTGGTTGCAGTATCATCGTCTAATGATTTAGTATAAATTGACTTCCTGGATTTATTAAAGATTTTCAAATTTTTAATTCTCAGAGAACCGGAATTACTTTTAAAAATTGCGATTTGGGTTTTGAATACGTTTAACGGGGATTTACTAAGCAGGATTTCATTAGTATCCATTTCTTGTGCAAGGTTTAACTCTATACGTGATAAGGCGTCTGCGTTACTGTTTTGAGTGCCTTTCTTGTATTTAATGTCGTAGTCATATTCCGATAACTTCTATCGCCAACGCACTAATTTTGAATTTGGTTCTTTTATGGAGAATAGCCATTGTAAAGGCTTGTGGTCCGTTTCGATCAGAAACTTTCTTCCGAAAATGTAAGGGCGAAAGTATTTCGTTGCCCATACCACAGCTAGCAATTCTTTTTCGATCGTACTATAGTTTTGTTCGTGATCATTCAGAGTACGACTAGCATAACATATTGGATGCCCGTCTTGTGAGAGTACGGCGCCTAGTGCGTACTGACTCGCATCTGTTGTTAATGTAAATAATTTGCTGAAATCTGGATATTTTAATATTGGTTCCGAAATAAATAGTCTTTTGAGAATTTCAAAACTATTTATGTATTCTGGATCATTTATATTAATCTTTTGATTCTTTTTCAAATACTTAGTAATGGGCTTGGCAATTTTTGAATAATCCTGGATGAACTTTCTGTAGTATCCAGTGAGTCCAAGAAATTGCTTAATCTGTTTTGGAGTTTTTGGGATTGGGAAGTTCTTGACACATTCGATTTTCTTCGGATTAGGTTTTATGCCTTCGAGTGTAATGATGTGTCCTAAAAATTCGGTTTCTCTTTTCAGAAATTCCGATTTATCGAGCTGTACCTTCAAATTTACGTCTTCAAGTCTTTTGAAGATTTTAGTTAAGGAGTCTAGATGTTCTTCTAAAGAAGAGGAGTAAATAATGATGTCGTCTAAGTAGACCAGACAGATTTTATTTATGTAATCTTTGAGAACATTATTCATAAGGCGCTGGAAAGTGGCAGACGCCGTTTTAAGACCAAAAGGCATACGGAGGAATTCGTAATGTCCATTTTCCACGCTAAACGCTGTTTTGTGTATATCGTTCTCATCAATTTCAATTTGATGGAACCCCTTTGCAAGGTCCAGCGTTGTAAAATATTGACATGTTCCTAGTTTTCCTAATATCTCATCGATATTGGGGATAGGATATTTGTCATCTATAGTTACGTCATTTAACTTGCGGTAGTCAATGACGATTCGCCATTTAGATTTGCCGCTGGCGTCCGTCTTCTTCGGGACTATCCAGACTGGAGCAGAGTAAGGCGAGTTGCTGGGTCGGAAAATACCCTTTTCCAGCATGTCTTCCATTTGTTTTTCCACTTCCTCTTTGTGGATATATGGATACCTATAGGACTTAACATATATTGGTACATCGTTTGTCGTACGAATTCTATGTTTAATAACGTTGGTGAAGGTCAGATTTGAATCTTCTTTATAGAATATCTTAGAAAATTTTCTAATTACTTTCAAGAGATTTCGATTTTCCTCTAAGTTTAGGTGATCGGTACGAATTTGTTCTGAGGAGGGTTTGTTTATGTCCTCTTGCAGAACGTTAAAATTCTGATCGTTCACTATCTGAGTCTGTAATGGGCTAAAATTGATATACTTATTACCTTCATTCTTTACCTGTACTTTCGCATTTATTTTATAATCTTCTACATTATAAATACCCTCGCGTACTATTATATTGCCATCTGAGGAATTCTGCTCCTTCAGATAAGCTAGGCCTTCCCTTTGTTGTACGGGGATGGTTAACTCGAAATTGCCATTTCTCTCCAACTCGTAGTTGAAACTTTCTTGTTTGAGTGAGAAGTGCAATTTTGTCTCGTGAACTTTAGTAATTAGAGTCTGATTTTCGAAATCAATTTTAGATTTTAGTGGGATCAAAATATTATTTCCGATTAAGCCGTCGTAATTTTTATGAAAAGGAAATACATATAATTCTACTTTATTTTTTGAATCACCTAATTCTTTGAACAAGGGGATTACTGCCCTCTGCGTTATTTTAACTTCTTGACTTATTGTTCTAATAAAAATATTTTCCTTAAGGGTCTCTAATAAGTTCGGGCTACAGAGTCCAGGGTTTATAATTGAATGTGTAGCGCCGGAATCTATAATAAATTTAAGAGGTCTTATGTTACTATCGACTATGATATATGGTAATTGGTGGGTGAGGCTATCAAATGATAATTTTGGAGCTGAGAATTCTGGGGTAGTTGCGTTTTTATCATTTCGTTAGAATTTATATCCATCGGTTCAGGTGGTGGTAGCCGTTGATATTGCTGGTTTTCGTGGTTATTTCTATTTCCGAATGATGGATTTCTAAATGGGTTATCTGGAACCTGTTGGGGTCTATATTGAAAAGAAGTATCATTTGTTGTATTATTATGAGGAGGGGTTGATTGTCTAAATGATGAATTGGTACGTGGAAAACGTTGGTTTTGGTATGAATGATTTCTATAATTCGAAGATTGCAAAAATTGTTGGTTTTGGAATGTATTATTTCTATAATTATGAGGTTGCGAAAAATGTTGGTTTCCATTAGCAAAATTCCTGCCACTGTTGGGGTTATTATAACCATTGTTTCTATTGTTATTTCCACTAAGATTATTACCGTTAAAGTTATTTGACTTATTATTATTGCGGAAATTATTTCTATTATTATTCTTATTATTACTTCTAAGACTGGGGTCATTTATTCTAGGCGAACTAACGTTATAGTATGCATAGCCAGCTTCATGTAATATGTCCATTGCTGTTTCTAGGCTTTCTGGATCTCTACAATACAGAATTGATCGCATTGGTTCGGGGAGTTTATTTTTGAATATCGTCAAGGCAGAAGTCTTATTATTGGTAATTGTTTGCTCTACGATCTTTAAGTCGTCTCCTCCTGTTAGGGTGAGCTTTGTTTTTACATTGAGCCTTCTCAATGCAACTTTTATTTCGCTATAAAAATCAACACAGTTTGTTCTGCAAGAGATACTTCTCAGTTGGTCAAATAATTCTTCTAGACTAGAGCGGTCACCGAAATTATTTATTAAAATTTCTTTTATCTCTAACCAGGATGTTACATGATTATTAATTTCTATAATTTCTCTTGCCCTGCTTTTTAGTTTAGATTTTATAACGTCAGAAAGAATGGTTTGGCTAAGCGTATCGTAGCGTAGTAACTGTGGGTGAATTTTGTCGATAAGATTAGTGAAATTTTGGAGATCTTTATAATCACCGAAGAACTCGGGTAGTTTATTGAGGTATTTAAGGGGATCTATATTTAAAGTCAAAGGTGTCGTCATAGTTACTTCAGAGATATTAAAATCTTTTGCACTTTCACTGTTTGGAGTAATAACAAAATAAGGATTAATTGTATTTTTTCCTTCTTTTAATTCTGGATATTCTGTTACTTTAAAATTTTCCACTGGGTTCAAATTTTCTGTTACATCAAAATTTACCTTCTATAGCTGAATTTCTTAATTGAATACTACTTATTAATTCTGTTAGTTTATCTATATCTTCTGAATTAGTAGATGGAACTTCATTCATATTAACATACCTTAAGATAACACTTTGATTGTCGGCTTCTTCGCATTAAACAAAATTCTGCAAGTTACGTCGGAATTGTTCCAATTATGCAATTATGTACCGTCTCAAGTTTCGATTTAGATATCCTATAGATGTTGTCTTCCTTTCTTATTCTTGTGCTGAATTTCTTCTCTACTTAGGCCCTTTAAGTTTACCATAAATTTCGTTGGTATTACTCAGGTGATTTGTTAATTTATAGTTGTATTTATATGATAAAACCACATCACATTTGCTGATTGAAATTTTTAAACGTCACTTTAAAGATATATAAGTATCACTTCTGCTGATATTTAAAATCTTTATTACTGATTTTCTTTATAACTTCTATTGATATTTCAAATCGTTACTGGTAATTTATTATATCACTTCTGCTGATATTCATATGTACGTAGGTTAATTGGATGTGCCATTAAATGTTAATACATAAGTGGATTGCACTTGACACATCCTACCGACTGCGCCAGTTTAATAATCTATTTTTATTATTAAGAAAAAAAATAATATAAATGAGAACACCATTAATTCTTTATTGAAATCAATTAAATTAAAGCTTTTGGAATTACATTGGCGACTTATGTATATACGAGGAACGAATTTTAAGAGCGCGACGATTTACTTTTGATCCCAAACTTCAGACTAACTGTGAATATGTTTTTCATTTTTCAATTACTCATTTGTGCGCTTTTTACTTTAATAAAATTGCTGACTTCGCGTCTGCCGCGCAGGAAAAGATGAATTTAATATTATGCCTTCGTTCTCACGGGAACGGAAATTATTTTTGTCAAATGTGAACATGAATGAACTTGAACGAAAATGTAAATTTGATTCTGTTGATTTGGCAAAACTATAATGGAAAAATGCAAGTAAATTTAATATAGATTTTATATTACGTATTTTATGGTATGATCTATAACATCTAATCTCAAAGCATCCTCCACCAGAGTCTAATCTGTTTGCTATCCTTTGAACAAAAGTATAATTTTGTTTACTGCTTCATATAGAAGATTAATTCAATTATTGTAGAAGTATAATTCTACTTATATCCAGCATCCAATTTTTCCGCATATTATAATTTCAGAGTTTAATCTGAAAATATCCTCCACCAAAGTCTAATCTGAGTACCCGTCCTCTGCGCAAAGGTATAATTTTATTCTATCCTTCATATAGAAGTCTAATTCTATTAAGGTTCAAAGTCCCAAAATCTGGCAATTGATCCCCAATCGTGTGACAGAAGTTTAATTGTGCTTACACACTCCAGGACGTTGCGACTGAAGTATAGTTTTGCGCATACGTTTTGACATTCGCTGTAACAGAAGTGTAATTCTGTTAACATGCCTCAGCACGCTGTAACAGAAGTATAATTCTGCTTACACGCTTCAGCACGTTGCAGCCGAAGTCTTTAAATCTGTCACCATCTAATTCCGAAGAAGTAAAAACTTTCTTCTTCTTCTTTCCAGATACAAAAATAACGACAGGGAGTGTAGGCACAACAGCACGAATTAAGTACTGAATTTTTAATTTGTCGTCATTATTGTTGTTGTAGAGTTTTAACTAAAATTTAATAGTATTAGTAGTTTTAATAGATATTAAGTTATTGTTGAGTTGAATTTTGAATTAATTGAAATGTGATATTAGGTTAGTGATTTCAATAAAATTTATATAATTCAGTTGTCCATTTCTAAACCTCAAGAATAGATCTCACATTTGACATGCACAAAAACTTGAGAATTGAGACATTATTAAGTTCAATTCTTTATCTCTTAAATTCTCATCATAGCGTAACTAGAATTTAGATGAAAATTTGACCGGTTATCAATAGACTAGTCCCGAAGACAAGAATATTCGATCAGGTTTGAAAGCGCAGCGAATCCCTAGGAAAATTATGGATAAGTCATCACTTCATCTAGCTTCAGCTTGCCTGCATCTCAAAGTGTTTTCGATTTGGCGATAAAAGTGCTCTACAATTTGCCATTTGCGGATGGCAGGCTGTTATCCGAATTCGGAAGGTGCAAAGAGTTATGTCAGCTGCCGAAAGAGCTGAGATCCGAACTGACCTCCTTGATCAGTGGTTATCCCCAAGGCCTCGCAAAACGTTAACTCATGCTCCTTTAAAATGCGATAGTGAAAGTTAAGGTATCTTTCTAGAGATATATTTCAATCCACCTGGTTAAACTGTCCACAACTGTTAATATGTGAGTGACTTCTTCTTACAATTTCAATTTTCTATGTCTATGGATTTTAGTTTATCAAGTGACTACAAATTTCTTCCTAGTAAAGGTAAGTCTAGCATGTTATGCTAATACTTCCTATCAGGTTAGAGGGTGCAAATTTAGAAAGAATTTCTAATCCAAGATGCTTTTTGAATTCTTTTGCGACAAATTACATAAAATCTGTGTAGTTCAGGATCGGTTTTCTGATGTCTTCTTAAAGTGAAACACTAGAGTGCACCTGCGAGTGGGAATTGAGGTGCTTAGCGTTTCCACAAGCAGATTGTCACAACATCAACACACGTATTGAAAGATGTCAGTTGAGACGGCCCTCTACAAAGTTATTCACTCAATTGAAAATGGCTTCCTTTTTAAACAATCCACACTGACTTTTTTCATTGATGTAGAAGGTGCCTTCAATAATGTTCTTCTACGTAAGTTTACTGAAATGTTTACAAAATATGGAGTGAACCAGTCCGTAAAATACTGGATCGCACACATAAACATGTTGAACAATAGAACTGTCTTTGCTGATCTATGAGGATTAAGCAGAATTAAAAGAGTCCATAGGGTCACCCCTAAAGGCGGTATCTATAATCTTTATTCTGGATAATCATTAAGGATGACCTCTTGCCAACAGTCACATGGATTGGGTACAAATCGGTATGTTATGCAAACGACCTGGTGATCTTATGCAGCGGTAATTATGAATTCGAGCTCTACTGACTGGTGCAGAACGCGATCCGACTTGTCATAGACATCAATCCACAGAAAACTGATCTATGCCTTTTTACTAAGAAACGGAACGTTCCCAGATTGAACCTTTCCTCCAATGGCTCTGCACGTCTGGAGCTACAGGACAAGCCTAAATACCAAGGCATAATAATAGATAAAAAGCTAAATTGGAAACCACACCTGGAAGACACGACGAACAAAGCTCTTAGAGCCCTAGGACAAAAGTGGGGACTCAAACCATCGATGATCTGATCCTATAAATATACAGCAGCGACATCTGATCCATGCTAACCTACAGCTCTATTGTGTGGAAAGCAATGGAGTTCGCCAATCATCGTACGACATTGGAAAAGATTCAAAGATTTTGATAAAACCCTTCAAAACCTCCAAGCTGGTATTCACCCTGAATTCTTCTACCATTCTCGGAATAACAGATACTCATTCTCTGTACGGTATGTCACAACGATATTAGCGGGAACGAAAAGTCAGAAAGCTTGCTAGTCTAGATGCAGCCTCGGGGGCATCCTCCAGCACAATTGCAATTGCACCAAATCACCTTGCCTCTTATATTTCGATTGGGACAAAGCGCCACCATAGTCGTCTTTGGTTAGGTTACTCTTTGGGTAAAACTATAAAAGAACTATGGGGTAAGCGCCTAAGCCAAACCTAACAAAAATCCTGTTGGTACCAAACATGCCAACGCTCAAAACTCTGGTATCAATTCTCACTAGGCACTCTTTCTCAGGGTTCACCAACTGAGAATGGGACTCGTTGATGATCCTATATGCAGGGAATGCGGAGAGGAATACGAAAGGGCGACTCACTTTCATTATCACTATCCGGCTCTCTCAAGAAATTGGTACAGATTCCTTGACTCACACCCCCTGGACGGGAAGCATGACGCCAGCGAGGAGAATTGGGAGACAATAGTACTGAACTTCGCAAGAGCGCCCGGTTGGGACCTGTGAGCAATTGCTCATAAGTCTTGAGGATGAACAAAGGGCCTAACTATGGCCTACGTTCCAAATAGCGTGCCAGGACGTCAACCGCATTTTCAATCAATCAAAGTGTGTAAGTAAATAAAATTAGATTTATGTACAGGCCTAAGCTACATTTGCGTTTATACAGAATAAAGATTGTCTTTCCCTTCACGTGACGTATTTGCAGCGTAGACTGAACAGAGATAATCATAATCCACATATTGCCAATAATTCCCTGTTGAAGGCCGAATATTTTATTTCAAAGTACAAAATGTAAAAATATCAGGGCAATAGCGGAAATATTTCCTTTTATATACTCAATTGATACCTAGTGTAAAAAAATGGCAAACTCTTTTTACTTTTCATAATTTTTTAATATTATGCTTTCCAATTATAATCACTGCAAATTATTAGTATTGTTCAAATAAACTGAAATGAAATTAAAGTACATAAAACAAATAAGTTGTTAGAGTTAAACGTCAAAAATTCTGTCTTGATTTGAAGGTTTATCAAAAGTCCGAGCCGAAAACGTATTGAATCTAAAAAGTGATTTTCATTTAATTTTCAGGGTTACGTTAACTATAGTTGATCTTTAGAGCTCCAAAAGGAAATAAACACATGCGAGCAACTATACAGCAAATAATAGAAGGATTAGTTACAATATATTTTACCAGTTATATCTATATAAAAAATTCATTAAGTTCTATTTACAACAAAGCAGTTGTTTACTCCTCTGAGTTTTAATTACAATATACACAAAAGGACAGAATCTGAAAAAAAAAATACATCCTCAGGGAGGGTGTACTACGTGCTTGGCTCTTGTCTGAAATCTTCAAGGTCCCCGTAAAGTTATTTGACTAGCCAACACGAGAAAAGAAACAATTATGAGAGTAGGCGGACGCCCTAAATAGAATGGATGGAAACAAGTACATGGAGTACCTACTTGTATGAAGTACTTATGTATTATGCTCCGCTGTCTTGAAAACTACTAAAATAATGCAAGAACCTATGTATTCATATGCAATACATGTGGATCTGGAAACACACATACAGAGTTTTGCAGTCAAATTGCCTTCTTTGTGTACAAAATTACTTTAACTTAAAAATACGCCTTCATGTGGACAACTGAAATTCTTAGTGCGAGAATTATGTGTTAAAAAAATTTAGATCTAAAATTGGCAAAAGCGATCAGATAGTTTGTAGGTTTGCCATATTTAAATTTTAAGTTTTAAAGATATTATTGCAATAGCGATTAATGTGGGGCTACTGCGATAATGACGCAATGAGGAACTAATAAGAATCGACGCGAATCATGAAGGTAACTGTTAATCAGGAAAGATTCCGTAAGGTCTACTTGTAAAAATAAAAAAGTTCTTGGTTATTCGGAGCATAGATAGCAATGAACCAATTCAGCGAAAGAATACATTTTCGCAGTAATGCCTGAATGCGTTTTGTCCGTTCATTACAGGAACTACATCCTATGATTGGGAGATTAATTTGTTCACTAAATCGAGATCTTTAAGTGGGCTTACTATCACAGCAACCATTCCCTGAGCCGAATGATAATGTACTAACATAGGACGAAAAATTAAAAAAAAAACTGTTCGATGGGCAACTGGTTTTTTGAAAAGCGCTGGATAATAACCATCTGGGAAGTACAGGAAACGTCGGTTTTTTCAACTGCTTGAAATAAAACAAAGTTCGCTGAATCTATTTGCTTTTTTAATTCATATAAATAAATTTTGAATGCCACTCGATTGCTCTTTGAAAGTTATCCAAAATTCGATTCCTTGAACGATTGCTACTCACTTCAAGCTGATATTGAATAAATTAGAAAATTATGATTTTCACCAGAAAATTCGACATATTTTGATTCAATAGAAGAGAGGATTGGGTTTTATTCTTTCGAGAGCCATATAGAGCCTACCGGCAATTTTTTCAACCTAATAAATTAAGCAGAAAATTAAAATACAAGTACCGAGGTACTGTCAGTTTGTTGTGTTAAAGCCGAATATCAAAAGTTCATGAAGAAATTTTGCAAGTATACTGTACGTTTCGGTCAGCAGCACAGGGCGATCTCATCAGGAGAGTAATAAAACCCTGAACTGCCTGCTGTCTATGTATACTACAGTGAGCTATTTTGCTTTAATCGCATGATAAACGATATTCTCATTCCTATATTTCCTACAATTTTAATCTCTACGACTTTTTTCCAAAAACCAATACTTAAGGTCCTACGCTTGCGAGAAAAGTACAGACCAACATAAAAATTGTATTTTGCAAACTGCCTTCCGCACCACCGCAGAGGTAGAGTTCCAGGCACGGTTGTTTTTTACGTGGTATCGCCAGTGGAACTTATCCACATTTGATCGCTTGCAAGTTCGTATCGTTTTCTGCCGTATTTTTTCTTGGAAGCGTTAAGAGTCCAGGCGAAGGTTTTAATTCTTTCTTTATAAGCTTCAGAAGGTCAGATTTTTTCTTTCATGATATTCTTGTCGAAAATATTTGACTCTTTTTTATCGACATTGGTCCTGCCAAATCAACATCATCGGGTTTCTCTTCAAACGTATTGATGTTAAAATCCGGATTGTCGTAAGCCAACTGTATAAAGACCGCGGACTTAAAGTGGCGCTATGGATGCATGATGGAAGCAGCTTCAAACATCGAAACTTCTTTTTATGATGAGCAAAACCCCAATCACGAGAGAACTTTTACAAATTTTTTTACCCACATTTTTCATACAAGACAGATATGAAAGATCGAGGACGAACTGCGGATATAATTGCATGCGCGATAGAAGTGCATTTCCTTTTCCACAACTGAAATAATTCCTTTTTGAATTTTAAAATAATTCCCTCGAGTAGCAACTTAAGAGAAGTGGGGATGGAGTCATCCACATTATCCTTGAATTTAACTGTGGTGTGGGGTGTGGAACGTATGTCTTCTTAAATAATTGCGGCCGCTTTACGAACAACTCTCAAATTTTCTTCCTGAGGTAAGGATTGATTTGCCTCATACCAGGCTTGCAAGAGGATTTTGTGACCAGTGTCACTGAGGTCCCTCCCTGACAACATCGGTAAGCGTGCAGCATGCCGAACCACTGTCGCCACCATATATCTAAATCAGTACCCACATAATATGGGTCTGCACTGCGCGGTTGTGTTGCAAGATGTTTTCGGTATGCAGCGTTGCAACATGTCTTATCATAGAGAAGCGGCATTTACCGAGTTTGAAAGTGAATTTTGGCGTGAATTTAATAAAATTTCTGCTGATTTAGTCATATTGTAACTTGGATGTACTGTCAAAAATACAGGGGCCGCCTGTGTGGGAATAAAAGGCTGTCTGCGCACTACGCCCACGGCGGTACTGGAGGTCATACTTGACTTAATGCCACTGGACCTCTATTGCAGAGTTGTAGAGGCAATTAGTGCTGTTAGGCTTAGGGGAAGGGGTTAGTGGATGAAGATGGGTTTTGGACACTCTAATATACTCCTGAAGTTAGACTGTAGTGAAGATGGAATGCAGGGAAAAAACAGACTACCAAGTACCCATCTTGACTTTCGGTGACGGTGTCGCCAATGATGCCCACCAGGAGTGATTGGGATGGGAAAGAGATGGTCGTAACAACTGATATTTTTATTTTTACCGATGGTTCTAGAATGAGTGCAGGAATAGGCGCTGGGATGTGCTCCAAAGATCTTCACTAGCACGTGGCTTCAAGGCTGCCTGATAAATGTAGTTTTTTTCAGGCAGAGCTCGCAGCGATTTATAAGGCGGCAATATTGGTATCCATGTGCAAAAAGCCCTCAAGACATATAGCCAGGCAGCCTTCAAGGCGCTAGCTGCTGTGCTGGTAAAAGCAAAATTGTTGCAGTTATGCAAGACCAGCCTTAAAGAATTAACTATAAGGCCGAGGTTACCATATGCTGGGTATCTGGCCATAAGAATATTTCAGGCGACGAAATGGCTGATGAGTTGTCCAAAAAGGGCTCTGAATTAGATAGCTCAACAGTGGTAGCTTATGTAAGGATCCCAATCGGAGCTTCTTAATGGCAGCAGAACACATACCAGGTTTCTAGTAGGGGTCATTGCGGATCACTGTACTAGAAGACTGTATAAAGTGGCGAACGATTTCTGCAGGAGCTGTAAGGACTCGGAGGAAATCTTCTTTCAAGTCTGGGGGAGCTGCAAAACAAAGAATTCAGATATATCCTAAGTTTTCTGAGAGAAGCAGGATTGATCTAGGTAAAGAGCCTTGGAAATATTCTGACTTTCCTAAGGGAAGTAGGATGGATCTGGAGTTGCTCGAGAAGCTAACCCACCCCACTTACCTAACCTAGACTATCTATGGTCCCATGTGATATCACCTTATTCGGATCCTATCAGCAAAAGGTATATCAAGTCTAGGGATGCACTGAAAACACCCACAACAGTTAATGTGCTTTACCAGGCTCCCAACTCTTTGTCTGCTAATTTCCCCAGTTCGTATAAAAAGTAACTACCAATTTCTCCTACGTTTAGCAAGGTTAGGGCATTCGCAGAGCAGATGTTAAACGGTCTCCACCTCTTTCTCGTCGATACAACTTTTGCAGAAGTCATTATATGTAGTTCGAATGTGCTCTGCATGCTTTCTAAAAAGGCAGTGTCCCATAATAACTGCATTGAAATTACGCACATCATTATGGTTCCTCATTAACAGAGCTTCTGTCTTCCTAGGACATATTTCGGGCCACATGTGTCTTGAAATCGCTAATTTCGCCATTCCATTTCCATTCTGAATTTGTCAGCTTCCAGGCCTGTATATATAGAATCCCCCTTTACTGATTATAGGGGCCAACCTGTTCTAGATATATATTCATAGCCGAACCCTTTCTAGTCAGAGCGTCAGCTGTCTCGTTTTCCAGGTATGTTGCTGTGACTAGGCACTCAGCTAAAAATAACTCTGTGGTTAGAACCCAGTCTCCCGAGCTAGCAGCTACACCATTGCACTAGGAACCGTCTAATATGCTGCTCGAGTCCAGAACTTTTATTGCAGCTTGGCTGTCGCTGGGAACTTAATAATTTGTAACCAGCAGCGTTTCTATAGCCTCCACTTGGTACACACTATAGTAGTTCGGTAGTTGGTACGATTCCTGTATTCACACGGAATGGTTTAACTTGAGTCGGGATGCTGGATAACAGGAGCCCTTGGGCACAACAGAATACTGAAGATATATTCTAGGTACTGTATACCAGGAGTACGTATTACATTATCCCGAGACTACACTTTAAGCAAGCTTTCTCAACTATAGCAGTCCTAACAGAGAGGAGTAAGATGATAATGGCGTGGCAAATGACTCTGATATATGTGTCTTTACGAACAGTTCGAGAATGTATGTGGGAGTGGGTGCCGGAGTTCTCAAAGTCTAGTCTCATGACGATATAATCTGTTCTGCCCGTATTCATTACCACGCACAGTTCTTGATTATTCTGCTGTACCCAAGGTCTGCTATTCTCCAGCAACCTGACTCTCTACTCTACTCTAAAACATGATTTTTATTCAAATCGTTTGAATAATTTGTTTTTATAGGTCTGCCAAAATACATTGTCTCTAGAAGGGTAAATGATTGTAGCCTGTACTGGCCTGTTCACATTGTTATGATAAAAATGAATAACGCATCCTTAGAAATAAGTTAATTTTTATTTCGATTTTGTCAAAGCTTTTTTTTTTTAAATCGTAGCTTTGAAGCAATTTCTTTCTTCATTTGCATATACATTTCTGCAATTATTACTGCTAAAACCGGAAAAAAGGAGAGAAATTATTTCCCGCAGAAAAGAATCGACACAGAATAACAATACATCCATACTTCACTGTGTAAAAAGGTAAACTGATGGCAGCTAAACGATAGCAGTATGAACGAAGGACTGCATTCAAGCCATAAACGAATAAACTCATTAAAAGCTTGGGGCCGACCTTGGTATCCTGGTGCAGATCGGAGAGAATACGACAAAAATAGCGGAAAAAGAAATTCAAATGGATTAATTTTCCTGTCTAGACCTACCGGTAATGCTCGTTATTTGCACAAAACAACATTATTAACAGGTCTTGAGGCTTAAGTCCGGTTGCTTTGTATTCCAATAGCAGCAACAGCACCACAACTATCAGAAGCAGCAGGTGTTTCAATTCGTAGAGCGCTAATACCTTTAATGAACTCCTGGAATAGTACTTATCACACACAGCACTGCACCAGTCCTAATATATTATTGTTTATCCTAAATGTTCTGTTAGCCACCTGCAATTGAAACGCATACAATTAATTACCTAAATAGGCAATAGCTGGCCCAACACTCACCCAAAGTCATAGTTGTCATGAAATCGCATGTAATTGATAACGTGATTCCGGGCTAGATGCATTGTGATAGACATTTGAGCTAATGAAAGCATTGCAAAACGGTGTGGCCCAGTATTGCTTCATTAATTGATTGCTAATTGAGCAAATATTTGAATTGGATTAGACAAAATGGATGGCAAATTTCGCCAGGTCAACGCGACAATGTTAATCAGTGTGGCAAAGTAAACACAATTTCGGGTTCATGACACTGTGCGCCGACCACGTCAAAAAGCGCCCATCATCATCAGGAGCGAATCCAACCACGCCAGATTATTGATCCCGGCTTCAACTGCAGAATTAGAAGGACATCTGCGAGGATTAGTCGAGCTGTGTCAGCCGTGTCATAGCATATATAGTCTATTTACATTCTGTTGTCAGATAGACGATACGCCTTGGGCCAATTCACAGTCGCAATATTAAACCGGATGTCATGGCAGAGGTATATATGTAGCAGCAACCAATGTTACATGTTGAGTGGTTTCGGTGGCATCTGCAATATTTACCTCATTTAGTGGTCTTAATGTAACCAAAATTTCGTTTTGATGTTGATGTTAGCTTCCAATATTAATTAAATCCTATACGAGATATATAGGATTTTCTCATTTACAACAGTCAATCAAAATGCTAAGAATAGATTGGAATGGATTTTGCCAATGCACCGCAATACCTTAATCGAGTGCTCATTTAATTAAGGCTTTGCATAACAAGTGTGATAGTGCTTCAATGTAAAACACCTTTGTAACACATACAATCACATATGCATATATATGTATAATTACGTGGCTTTATATTTATACGAAACTGAGTGTAATAATTTAAGGGTAAATAACGTCAGAAAAGCCTATGAGATTAGAATATAATGAGAAAACCCACCAAGCCTCCTACCAACATCAAAATATGAACAAACAAAGTTAACATTTCTCCTAGAAAACTCCGTCTGTCGAGCTTACATAAATCCACTGAGAATTGAAGCAACGTGATAAATTTGAGAGTACTGAGGAGTCGGTGCTAAATAGTAGATACACGAATAGATTTGTACTCATAACGTCTCAATTATAAGGTAAATCTTAAATGAGTGAAAATCCATGTAGGATGGATGGGTGAATGGATTAAGGGCGTTTGTTAATTAAGTTCAGACAGTAAATTGCTAACCACAATTTTGCGAATACATTGGTGAGCATACGAGTATTATTCGCAATTAAATTGAAAATTTTACTGCTGTGCTGCATATGTAATTCGGGGAAGTACACTGAAGCACAGTAAAATGTTCAGTTCATAATAGAACAGTAACAAATGAAACTCATGACAAGAGTATCTCTATGTCAATACATATATCATTTGCAACATGGTGACCTAATTCTAATGGTGATATTTGTATACTGCACAAGTATGGCCATGTAATGATTTTCGTATCGATGCAAAATAGCAATGTTGTTAGTCCCAAATCTGCCTCTTGATCATCAATTTCTTGATAAGCTCTGTAATTCGACCTATAATAATAGGGTGGTGTCCAAACTAGCGAGTAGAACATCAAAATATCTCCACGACTTTGTGATGAGTACTTTGATATCAACAGAATGCGATGACCATTAGTGAGCATCGGTAGGACACGAACCCAGATCCATAGAATCTGAAAATAATTGTTTTGTTGGAAGTGCTGGAAACTAAATTGAAGATCCCAGAAATTTACTTGATAGAACTTCTAATTCTGTATGTGCTACCTCCCTAAAGGATGATCCCAGTAAATGTGTGGACTCTGGTATCCGGTCCAATAGAAATAAGTGGTTAATCATTGGAAAGGTATTAACATTTGAAACAAGAATTTCGATGGCGCTTGTCTTGATTTCTTGCCCGATCCAAGTAATAAGCACTTTTATGTGTATAGATGTAAATCCCGTCGCGCATAAATTGCTTTCGTCTTTTCTTTGTCTCCATATATAGCTTTTTGGTATAGTCCGGTTTCAATCTATAATATCATTTCTGTTCACAGGGTCCAGTCCTACATAAATGACAATATAGTCATTGATGAGGCATTCATTTTGACATATTAAACAATGTCGAAAGTCTCTTGTTGAAATCACTAGTTTGCAGTTTTGTAAGAAATATAATAGAATCGAATTGATCGCAATTGGGTTTGGTTCAAAAAAAGCGTCTCTTCATTAGTTTAATCACTTCTCGTGTTAAAATCTTGCTTAGAACCTCCCTGTAAAACGTTCCTCATCATATCACTAATATCACTCAGCTGTGATGCATTGAAGTCATTGAAGTCATGAGTTACATTGTAGAATGTCACTAATATTACTGAGCTGGGTTGTATTGAAGTCATGAGTTACATTGTAGAATTGCGGTAGTTCGACCCACTCTTTAGGTGTTCTCGATACATTCTAGCATCTTTTGAATGTATAGCTTGTATTCATATAATGTGTGTACCTTTATTATAACTTCTGGTATTCTATGACAAGTCTGATTAGGACAGTTGCTAAAAACATAAAAATAAAATATTTATTAAAATAACTCACTGCTCTCCGGAAGAAACGAAAAACTGGATCCTTTTCGAAAATATCTTTAGGTATATTTTAGTTTGAATGTCCTGCATCAAGGCATCGTCTTGTGCCATTAGGTGACAAAAAAAAATTGCATGAAATCTGGCAGGACTATGAAAATTGCAAAATATTTAGCTAACATTTTTGCAACTGATTTTGACTGGAGGAGCCTCTAACGACGCGCAAGGATTCAAGGATCATAAACATAAAATATCTACCAAAAGAAGTCACTGGTTTCAGAAAGAAACGCAAAAGCTGCTCCTTTTCGGAAATTTCTTCAGGTATATTTTAGTTTGAACTTTCTACATCAAGGCATCGTCCTGTGCCACTCCAGTCCTAAGTCCTACTTATAACCGATAGCGGAGGGAGAAGAGGGAGGAATGAGTAAACTCAATACTGGTTTCTGGGTAGCATGTGATGCTGACTCGGTTCTAACGATGCACAAAATGGTAGTGGATTATGACATTACCAAAAAATTTGTTTTTTGACTATTTCTAAAACTGACTTGTATAGTACAGTGTCACTCTAAACAGACAGGGATTTGGAGCGAGGTGCAATACTAATATCTATTCAGCTCAAAAAGGCTTTTGGAGCTATTGGAGGAGGGTACCAAAATGTGCATCATCCGTTTCAAAAGAATTAAATTCTGCCAGTTAATCAAGCTGATCTTTGTTCTCTTTGAGAATAATCGGTTCTTTCGTTTCCACAAACAGAATTTTCAGATACATGTTCAACCAAAAATAGTTATCCAATAGTTTCCTAAAGTAGCAGATATGTATATGAACGAAGCATGATATCTTTTTGTTGGTAATTGCACGTAACTTTTTAATATTATTCTCTCGATTAAATACTTCCTTCGCTTGTGGTACAGCGGCAAGATAAGAGGTGTTCATTTCAGGTGGTGTCATGAGAGATAAGCAGCTACATTTTTCTGATATTAGAATTATAATTATAGCTGTGTGCGTATGAATAGAAGAGTTCCGAGCAACTGACACACGTTATTGATAAGCATCCTGCAAAAGAAGCAGTGGCACCAATATTGAACCTTGCGGAACGCCGGATTTAAGGAATGTAAACGTAATCACACGATAGAGAGCTGCAAATAAGACTCATATTAACGTGAGGAAGATTTGAATTTTCGCTTGGTTTATCCAGACTTTTAATGACTTATAGGACTGTCGAAAGCCTTTGATAAATCTAGCAGAGATAGATAATATCTGTCCTGCTTATCAAGATTAAAAGGTATATTCGTACTTATTTTTAGTAAGGCCGGAGGCTCTTTCATAATTATTGCGATACTCTCGATAACCAAACTGACGACTAAAAGATTATTAAGATATGGAAGTACCTAGTTGGTTACATATTGATTTCTCCAGTGCCTTAGTGAGAGTAACTCGAATTCGCACTTTTGTACCTTTTTTACTTTTGTACCTTTGCACTTTTCCTAGTGGTATTGAGGCTTTCCGCAAGTGACATGAATTAGTTTGATTACGGAAAAAAATTGCGTTCTAACCATAAAAGTGGTCAAATCTGCGCATAAATACATACTATTCACATATAGTTTCAATATTCCGTATACATGGACGCAGAGTAGTGTAGGTGTGAAACCAGCATAGTACACGCGTAGAAACAAGCCAAATATGCGTCGTAGATGTACTGTTACCTACATTTGAAATCAAATCAAAAATGCAGCCAGGGAACTGCAGAGCACTGCAACTAGCCTTTGGGTGTGGTGTGGCTCGCTTGTTCTTATATTACTATTGCGTCAAATTGACGTACATCCGTAGAAATTAGTATATCTACCATATACAAAACTTCAATATTTCAAAACTTTTAAAACAAATGAACTTCGGATAAAAGTCAACACAAAAATTAAATGAAAAATTCAAAGGGTTTTTTATAATTTTTAAATGAAACTCGAAATGGTTTAAAATGTCGCTTGCCCTAAGCTTAGTGTTAACAAGGCGCTTAACTTTTTATTTTTGACGTTTGAAGTATGCAGGACGCTCGTACATATTTACCATAAATGCTGATGTATAGTGATGTTAATAATATTGTCGTTGAAAACATTATCTATAAGTGCGATAGGAGCAGTACTTTGAATTTTTTGAGTTTTTACTCTACTGGATAGAAATAAAAAGAAGATAACAAAATTACCTCAAAGTACTCATGCTGAATAAACAAATTAAATCTATATAAAGTTGGAAAGCACAAAATAACTATGAATAAAAGTTTAAGCAACCTACGACACGTGTTATCCACCCTGATGTGAAAGTCGGTTAAGTTATGGGCGTAAGTTATTTTCTTCTACAAAATGCTTCTCTTATATTTAGTGACTATAACAAAAAGAAAGTATTTTTGTGCGTTGAATTCCTCTCAAGTTTCTCAACAAAAAAGAAAAAAAAAATTATCTCATTACCTAGGTAGATGTATATTTGCTGCTCATACAATCTTAGCCCTTCTCATAAAGGTATGGCATAATAAGCTCATGTATTTTTAGTAAAAGTTTTGAGGAATTGGCTCAACGAACACGGTGCTTCAGGGTATTCCATCCTACACAGTAGTTAGGTATAGATGGAAAAGATATCAAGAAACTACAAACTGAAAGTGGTTCAAAGCTAAGATCAGAAATAACTTTTCCAGTAACTCCCAAGTAAAGTTCGAATTTCGTGAATCGATAGACCACAGTTGGCCAACTTAAGAGCGAAACATTGCCAGAGGATACGCAAAAGTATTTATTGAGTAGAAAACAAACTAACTTTCCCATTGGCAAGAGTAAAAAGAGATTCGAGCGCAGCTTTCGAATTAAATATCCTGAAGTGGTTTTGACTCCTATACGAATCGGGGTGGTTTGTTTCTGGCCTGCGGTTAACTTTTCTCCTCCGTTGATGCTTTACAATCGGTTCATTGACTTCAAGGGCAGGCAAAATGGCAATTCGATACATACCTACCTATATTTTCACAAGGATCCATTAAAATGTTTTAAAATGTTTTCGATTTTTTGTTTTTTTTTTTTTGTTATTTTAATTTTTGTGGTTTGTTTTAAGCATGTTCAGGCTATGTTTTCTGAAAACAATTTAAATTGAGTTTATTTATTTACAAAAAATTGATTGCTGGGTATAAAATAAAATAAAATGTAATCGAAAGCTGGTGAATGCATTTTACAAAGTAAATCAAAATAAAATTTAAAATATGTAGATAATGGAGATTTCATTAATACATGTGTGTTGTCTGTTGTCGGAAAAAAATAAACTGAGCAATTGTGATCGAGACTTGAACCGACTAATGTAAAAGTAAAAAATTAAGCTCACATTCGGACAAGGCAAGGTTTTTTCGGATAAATTTACAAAATGAGATTGCTGACAGGTCTGAAGCGCGAGCTTTGAATGACCAAAACTCCTTCACAAACGATTTTTTTTTTCAAACAGATTTCTCCGACAAATAGGGTGCTTCATATCTGCAGGAGCCATATATTATTTAGTACGGCAGATTCGGACAAAGCGAGGTTTTTTGGGACAAAATTACAAAATGAGATTGCTGCCGCAGACCTGGCGCGAGTTTTGAATGACCAAAACTCCTTCACAAACGATTTTTTTTTTCAAACAGATTTCTCCGACAAATAGGGTGTTTCATATCTGCAGGAGCCATATATTATTTAGTATGGCAGATTTGGACAAAGCGATGTTTTTTGGGACAAAATTACAAAATGAGATTGCTGCCAGGTCTGCAGCGCGAGTTTTGAATGACCAAAACTCCTTCACAAACGATTTTTTTTTCAAACAGATTTCTCCGACAAATAGGGTGTTTCAAATCTGCATGATCTGACTGGATTCCCGCCTGCCGTTGTGTCAAAAAGAGTTCTTACGTCGGTGCCAACAATAAAAAAATCATTGATGGGAAATTGAAAAAGTGAGCATGCAGCTTGAAATTTCATCTACGTATCTAATGAATGTATTGTTTTTGGTCAAACAGTTTTTATCAGTAATAACCCTAAATGATTAATTTAAAATAATGTATTTCGACGAATCCACTAACTCCATTTGTTGATTTTAGTTCTCTCTCAGTTGGTGCTTAGACCGAAAGAGTCAGAAATATAGAAGTGAGCCAACTTTGTATGAACGATAGTCAGTCCATATATGATACATGTCAGTGGATATAAAGTCGAGACATCGTCTATTTTATATTCGAGCGAGACGTTACTGGTTTTTGTTCTACTTGCCCAGTCTTGTTTGTATGTTATTAGTTTGTCTAAGGTACTGCCTTGACGCGTGAGTGCAGCACATGCTTTAACAGTTCTTTGCGTACTTTAGAACTCAACAAAAAAGGAGTTACGCTAGAGATTGTGCTTGCTTTTCTACGAAGAGCTAGATATTTGTAGGTACTTAATAGACTTCGAAATACTTAAAAAATATCTTGGTACTTAAGTACAAAACTAAGTCTTAAGTACAAGTAAATAGAAGCTAGTACTTATGTTCACAAGTACTAAGTATGGACATTTAAAAAGTATTGAGTAATAAGTCTTAAGTAACGAAAATGTATTTTAAGTAGTACTTAAGTCTTTTTTGACTTAATTATTTCCCAGCTCTGGATATTTGAGGACATAATTTTTGAAGTTTACAATACATATTTATTTTAATTTGAAAATATGAGTCGTTTGTTGATATAATCAGAAGAATTTTTAAAGATTGACAGATCACACTGTTATTTTGAGTGTAAAAATAGTTAGTTCTCAATGGAACTAACTGTTAACTGTCTTGAATTATGGACAGTTCAACTGCTCCGATAACAAAAACTGTGGTCAACTAATAATAGTTCCAACTGTTGAAATAACTAGTTAGTTTGTTGGGTGCCAACTTGTTTTACTGTAAATCTGTCATTTTAGCAATCCAAGGTATACAATAAAAATGAACAGTAGCGTAACTATTGAGGCAAAGATTTTCACTGTTGAGCATAGTACTAAGGTCTGCGCTAAGCTAAATTTTGTATGAAAATTAGCAAGTTAAAAGATATTGGCGAAAATTTATCCTGAATTTTTGCGAGATCGGTACTAAGTACTAAGTTCAACGGCTAAATTTACCTTTGGGTTTTGATTAGAGATGGTACCACCTGTAAGTCTCCAAGAAATTTAGCTTGAATTTATCCGCCCGTGCCGTTCTTTGGAACGCTAAAAATATTTATTGTCAGAGTTCTGAGATTTAAAAAATTTATTGATCGGATTTTTGTAGCTAACGTTGTTTTGTACGTCTTTGCTGTAAGTACGTATGAATTGGATTTCTTCTCGTGGCCGTATTTTCAATATCATTGTTAAATTTTTTCCTATTGTATGCATTATACATATTATTGGTATATTTTTAATATCTCCAAATAATTTTAACTACCTGTTTTTAGACATATTATTTCCGCGCATTGTCTTTCCGCAAAAAAATTGCAAAATGCTTCTTCTTCTTGTTTTTAATATATCTTTTCTCTGAGTCTCCGCTGTCATATTTTAGCTGCTAAAGAACGTCCCGATATTGGAAACCCGCTAAAATTTAGTTTAGCGCGGACCTTAGTACTAGGCTTTGGACCAAAATTGATTGTATAATTTCTGTGGTTTTTTCAAATAACGCGTTATCTGCAACAAGCTAGTTTTGAGAAAACGAGGGAAAAGTCGAAAAAAGTGAGAAAAAGTTTTGGGAAATCACCAATTTGGGGAATTTTTTTTTCTTTTTCTCACAGGACGTTTTGAAATAAATTTTATTAACAGTACTGATACTATTTTTCAAAAAATGTTAAATATAGCGGAAAAGTTGCACATACAATGTTTTCGCTCTCAATTATAACACTTTTTTCGATATACTGTATGCGAATTAACGACTCAATTGAAGATGAATATTTATTTGAAATCAGTAATCGCTACAGGAGTTCACTTATGCGGTTTATTGAAAAACAAGAAAAATCGCGAAAGCCATGAAATTTTATCAGGCAAAATGACTGGAAATGAAAATGAATGTTGTTAATACTGGTATTGATAAACACCATCTTTCATTATTGTTGTTAATACATACACAAACAAAACAATGAAAATTAAAGAAAGTCGGAATTTCATTTTAAAATGACAACTTATCTGCAATTGCATTGCTATTTGATCAATTTTTTTAACTTCTCGGTAGCATGTCTACTTGTGCTGTTTCTTAAAAAAATAATTTAAGATTTTTGAGTACTTAAGTGGTTATTCTTTTGTTAATAATAGTGTAATTGCTATAACAGAGTACGCAGGATTATAAAATATAAAACTTTATGTCGAATGGTATATTTAGTTTAAAATTGTAAATTTTGCAGATAACGAGTTATTAGAAAAAACCACAGATTTGTTGATGTGATATCACTATTTGTTATTATTACACTACTATTTCTCTGAATGTACGAGATACTTCTTAGAGATTCTCCAGTGGATAAATATAAATCAATGCTTGATGTATAACGCAATCATTTCTGTGTTTAAAATGAAGAATAATAAAGTGCGTGAATATTTATACAGAAATAATTGTAGAATATTGTATACGTTGGGGATATCCACCCATAGAACGTCCGAGAAAACAACGCTTTCAGGTTGTAGAAATAGAAATGGAATTTGTTGTTGTACAATGGTCGAAAAAATTTTAATGAAAGAAAATTGATCCACTGGGAAAAAGAGCGTTCTAAGAGCCTTCCTGAAGCGCTTCCCTAGAAGCAAGTTTCTTGATTCTGTCTTTTCGAAAGCTTTAATGAGCTTTTTGGATAATCATCGCAGTGCTCCTTCCATAATCTCTCCAGAGACCTTCAAGGGTGCTTCGTGAAAGCAGGATTGAAGCGCTCACGCTAGCTTGTGAATTTTTGTGGTATTAAATTTTATGAAGATGATTAAATATATTATTTCCATTAAGCCAAAATTCTGCGGCACTGAAATTATTGTAGGTTTTGGCAAAAGAAACAGTAGCAACTCTTTGGAAAGCTACCGCTTCACTCCACACTGAACTTACAATCAAAATAAGAAATGCGTTTCTTCGCACAATAGTGGAAAAATCCACAGTTTAAATTCGTGGAAAATTAGATCAAATCAGCCTTTGTTGCTTGTTGTTCTGCTAGAGTTCATCAAATAATCTTCTATGGAGCTTCTAAGCGATTGTTCTAGAAGCACTTGAGTTACTTACTTGCTGCTTTTCTTATTTTTCTGGATAGATCAGTGTATATGCTTTTAACGAGCTACCAAATGATAGCTAAATAAGCACTTAATCCTCCTTTCAGAAACGTTGGTTTTTCGACCCAATTGGTATTTTAGAAATTGTTGACTGAAATGTAGGTACATATATAAATTTAATATTATGTATGTAATAATTGAGGTAGAACTGACCCTATAAATGCATTTAGACAAATTTTTAAGTGTAAATCATAATATGACGTAAAATTCTAAGTATGTATATACTTGAATGATTAGCAAGATTAGTCGTACGGAGGACTGCCATTTCAACGTAAGTCACTATGAAATAATGAAGTGAGTATACGGTTCCTGTTAATACGAAACTCCTTCTTTTTATTTAACAAATTTATTTTTTAAAGATTTTGCTTTTTCTGGAGCTGCAGAATAGGCAGCAAGCTCGACCGATTTAATATTATCTAAATCCTCTATGAAATTATTTCATATGTAGAATTGTCGCCAGGGAAATAAGTAGGAGTGCCTACCACTCTCATTTTTAGTTTCCGCTTCTGCTACTAATATCTGCTAGAATCTCCAAACGAACTCTAGAATTGATAAGAAAGTCTTTTGACAAAAATAGAAGCAAGCACTAAATCTGCACCTATCCTCTTAATTGTAGTAGTTTACCTGTGTTGAATCTACTTTTTATTGAGCCTCATAACTACATGGCTCCTGTATTTGGAGATACATAAAGTTGACCTTTTTTAAATATCCTTTTTAATACAGCTCTAGGTGTGATGGAGATTTACTTGGATAGATTGAATTTCAAAGGTTTTGGGCTCACATGTAAGAGTGATCAGTATTTTGCGGAATTTTGCCTTAAGGCTACTTTTTTTTTACTAGCTTCAATACCCTGTAGATTCGCTGATTTGGTCATCATATTAGGGTTTCTTGCTGCTCCGGTTTTGAAAAGTCTTGTCAACGATTTTGCTCCAGAACTATTATTAACGGATGGTTAACTAAGAGTCATTTTTGGTTTGAGTGAAGAGACTGCAATCTTTTTTTCAGATTTTCATTTATCAAGTAATATTGACGTTGTTTTAAACTGATATTTTAAAGAAGAGATTATCAAGGACGCCTATCAAGAGGCAAGGCCAGCATTGATCAACAGGGACACCCTACTGTTTCGCGAGGCAATTATGGTCTGCATATGACAGGAAGAGGACAAGAGAACTGCTTAATGGCAGCAGAACAAATAAGTACCAGGAATATAGTAGGGGTCATTATAGGCCATTGGGTCATAGAAGTCCATGCTACCTACCCTGCGAGTACCCCGCTCTGATAAACAAAAGAGATAGGCTACTGGGTAGCTACTTCTTTTCAGGTCTGAGTGAGCTGCAAAATAAAGAGTTCAGATGCATCCTACGTCTCATAAGGGAATTAGGATGGATCTAGGACAATTTTTAGGTTATCCCATGAGAACAAGGGGCACAATAGACCCACTGGTAGTCTAAGTGAAGCAGGCAGCACCCCTCTTACCTAATCTAGTCTAACCTAGACTGATAGAAACACCTAAGAAGCTCAGATAACATCCAATTTTGACAAATGTAGATCGTCAATCTCTGTTATTTTCTTACAATATTTTTGTTTAGAACCGCCATTCAAATGTATCCAGATTTTTTCTCTGTGTATTAAATATTCAACTCACTCCACTTTATGTTCATCCTCTCCTGAAAACATACTACCTCGATTGTATGTTTCATGGATTGATCCTGTTCTGTTTGTTTTAGTTTCGCCTCTAGTAAGAAAGTACATTTACTTGCCGCAATTTTTATCTCTAACTAATTGAGCAAGCCAAAAATTCCATTTTCATACCGTCTTCTAGAAACCTCTAAAATACCTCCAGGGTAGAGTTCTGGATTTTAAATGAACATGACTATCCTTGACGTGCTCATCCATTTAGTTCAACCCGGCAGTCGTATACTTATCTCTTGAACAGCTGTATAGAAAGACCTTACCTATCAGAGTAGGTGCCATTTGAAAAAAAAAATAAAATAAAATTGAATGCAAATTTTAAAAGAAGGAATTGCATATAGCATTTAAGAAAATTGAACATGAAGAGACAAATATATTTGTTTCCTTTTTTCTGAAGGAGACATGTTTACATTTTTCAATAAACCAAGCACGTTGTTTTTTACACACTGGTGAATAAAGGTATAGTGGTTAATTGCTGTTCAAGAGACTTCTCTTTTAGTATACCATCACCGCACCATCCTTGCTACAAAGAATGAGCTGATCGTAATCTACTTGTTTGGCGAAAGGTTGAAGTGAAACTGAAGGTCGTTTGATATGCAGAATTCGCAAACCGATGACTGTTTCACTTTTACTTGCAAAATTTGTTGGTTCTACTCCTGCAACAAAAAAAAAATTCAACTAACTTAAAAATAGATGTATAGAGTTAATTAGTGTTTCACCGTAATCTATTAAAAATGGTATTAATGAACTGCTGAAGTCTGCTTGACTATTTTAAACAAAGATTAGCAGCTGTGACTCCAGTTCCGAGACTCAGCTAATTTGTGAATCTTTTACTTTCATTTCTTTACCTCACTTCTGAAAATGAAAGGAATAAAAAAAGGATTTCTTTTAAAAGCTGAAGTAAGCAGTTTCGAAAACTCACTTCGGACGTCAATTTCATACGTTTTTGGCGATCTTATATTTAATAAAATAAGTAAAAAAACGAGTTTTCAAACAAAACTGAGGCCAAGCCGCATGAAAAAGTAGAAAATAAACTTTTCTTCACACACAGAGCTGAACTCAGATTTTTTGATTTGGATATTTCTCTTGAATATTCTTTCTATTCATGAATCAAATCACTTATTACCTCTGATTGATCATACTGAAATATATCGGTGATTGTAAGCGAATAAAATCTGACTCCACCTCTGTGTGTGAAGAAAAGTTTATTTTCTACTTTTTCATGCGGCTTGGCCTCAGTTTTGTTTGAAAACTCGTTTTTCACTTATTTTATTTTCTGCCTTTTTCACGTTAACTAAATTGGAAAATTCTGCATTTTTCCTGAAACAGATTTATCACTTATCATATCGATGAAAATTATTCCGATGATTTTCCCGCTTTTCCGGGTTTTCCGTGGAGTTTTCCACAAAAGCAACTTTATGCAACTCATTTCGCTTGACAACTTTGTCTTAGGTTGCAAAACGTTCAAACGTTGAATTTTCCTCGATTTTTTCTGCAAGTTTTCACCATTGTCGGAGAGAAAGTAATGATGCTAGTTGATAGGGAACTTGATCCTGCATAATTTAGAAAACTTTTTTACCGGAAAATTTTCCGGAAAAGTCGGAAAATTCCGGAAAATTTTTCGGAAAAATCGGAAAACTCTGCATTTTTCCTGAAACGGATTTGTCACTAATCAAATTTGTACCAAATTTTCAAATGATTTTTCTCGATATTCCGGGTTTTCCATGGAAATTTCCGGTTCAAATTTTGATAGATTCAATTGTCACGCGACATGAACCTGTGTGCCAAATTTCAGCTCGCTGTGATGACGAAAAGTGGGTCTACGAGAGTGTCGAAAATAGTAAAGAAATAGACAAATTCGTGTACGAGTTAAAGGAATGGCTGGCCCCAAAAAGAACGCGATTGCGAATTATTACCCTCAAACAATTTGTGATGATAATAAGGAATGAATATAACTTTTCGTTATTTCTTTCCATATTTATTCTTTGCATTGGGTGTGCTTGTGCACTAAGCAGCTTCCCCTCTAATACATAATAATTTTGTTTTAGTCAATTTGTCAATTAGAACTCTCTAGTTTGTGAATGAGGAGTTACAAATATTAGTAATAATTAATATTAATTATAAAATAAAATCGCAGCTCGATGTGTTCCCTTCCATTCACCGCCAAATGGAGGTGAATGAAGGGAGTGAATCACTTTATTAACAGAATCGAATATCTAGAAAAGTGCTGCATCCCATTCACTTTTTCTTAATTTCGACTAAGCTGAATTTCGGTACAGTCCTTATGTCTGACTCTTATTTTCATCAAACTTGAATCTATCTTTCCTTAAGGGTTGAGTTATCAATTATTGCATGCAGGAAAAAAATATACGCGGCTTAAGTAAAGGCACACAAGCTACATCTGTTGGAAATGGAAACAACTTTGGGTTAGTGGTATCGTAGTAAACTTTGGGTTCGGAGAACGGAATATTCAGGAGGCGAGTCTTATTTCAGACAGTGAAGTGAACGAAGTAAACTATTTGGATTGCCACAATTAGAAATACAGTACTAGCGACAACTAAAGTAGAGTTGATTTGATAATTGTTTGTGAATTGTGACAGTAAACAGTAAAGTTAAATAAAGAAAGAACTTTTGAATTATATCTGAAATATTGTGTTTTAAATAACGAACTAAGGCCACGCTCGTAACAATATGTATATAATTTCTAATCACTCGAGAAAAAATTTATTCAAACGAGTACAAAAAACAGAATTGGTCCAAGACCAATTCTTGTGTACTATTGTACTTGAGGAGGGGTTTAATAGTTCAAAAATATAAAATTTGATTTGCTATCGTACTACTTCAAGTTCTTACATCTAATATCACATTAATTCATTAGTTCAGACTTAATACTACATTAAAATTCAATAAAACTTAACAAACAATTCAATAAAAATGTACTTTAAAAATAAAAAAAATTCAATATGTTGCACGTTGTGGAGTGCTGTGTGCCCTTTCCCTTTTTACTCCTGAAATGAAGAAGCACAGTATACATGAGAAGGTTGGCATTGGCACGAGAAGGATGATCTGTGAGAGAAGATTTGTTTGCTCTCAAGTATTATTATATTTTGCTCGAACTGCTACGTACGGGGCAGGTCGAGTTGTTCGCATGGAGTTTGTAGTTTGACAGTATATCAGCTTCTATTGCTGCTATCTGTGATTTGGAGAAGATGCAGCCAATCTGTTCTGCTTCTAGCGTGCAGTTTTTGGTGTGCTAGTACGTGAGGGTATGGAGGTAGCACTGATGACGTTTGTCGTCTGTGTACCTTTTAGATGCAGCAAATTGGAATGCTGCTACGTGTGGAATTTAAAAATTTCTAATTTTGTCAGAATTAACTTCTGTATTTATATGTCGCACAGTTAACCTCTGGAAGTAGATCAGGACGAACCTTTGTATAAAGTTGCCTAGATTTAGGATTAACTCCTATGTAAAATTGCTTGAGTTAACCTCACTTTGTACAATCCGTTGGATTAACTCAGGATCAACTCAACTTAGGATCAACTCCTATAGGTAATAATTTGAGTCAACCTCAATTTTAATGTTCCAGAATCAACTTCTGTATAAGGATTGAGTTAACCAAAAATATTTTTGTAGCCAGAATTCTGATTGACTCAAACTCAAGTTATGTTTTTAGAATTAACTTCTATATTGGAATTCACAATTAACTTCTGATTTGGATTGGGATTTTGCTCAGAACAGACTCGAAGGCTTAGGACTTGATCAGATCAACTCTGATTTGGAAGTGGATGGTTTCACTATGGCTCGCTGCCTTTTTATGGCTGCCCAGGCCGGTCATGTGATGTACACCTCATGGCGATGCCATAGCAACGTTTGTACCAATTACTGCGGCGAAATCGTGTGTTTCACGTAATGTCAATGGGCGCGTTCACTGCCACCGAAATAGTGACTTTTTGCCGACTACGAGTCGCTACCTTAGATCATATAACGAACTGGATAGGGCTATGAGGAAGAAAAACTTAAGCATTTTTCTTCAAGTAGTAGAATCGCATCGATGTGTTTGTTTTAGTCATGGAAGCCGTAAACTACGATATTTTCTGAGCGGGCACATAATTTAGTGGTTGAAAGTTAATCAAATATTGAACAAGTTTTATAATTTCCTGTCACCGCGATTCGTATCATTTTTTCAGTTTATAATTTTATAATTCTTTTATAACTTATTACATTTTTAAGAGTTTTCCTAGTGCCCCATTTATTTGCTGATAATATTTCTTGTCGTTGCCTTTGCTTGACTGACATCAAACAAGAGCCCCAATGACAATTCAATTGTAAAATCTAAGAAATGACAAATGAGAAATGTCAGAAATATCGAACTGACAAAAACTAAAACCCCAGCCCTCTTGTCATTTCCCTCCCGTGCCCACAAAAAAATTGCTTATCACACACGAATTTTATACAAGGTAGCCTATCCTTTCGTTTTATGATCTAAGGTCGCTACTGAGCGTTCACACCGCCAATTTTGACAGTAAACGACTACGCTTGACTAAGACTATCGTTCACTCCACATTTTGAATGTACCAAATAGTCGACTACATTCGACTACGCTCAGGAGGATAGTCGATCGTAGTCGGTTTGACAGAACTACACTACGACAAGGACAACGCTACCGAAGTGGCAGTGAACGCGCCCAATGACAAGACGAAAATGTAAATAGACGGAGGTACGTGTATTTTAGGTGATTTTTGTTTTATTTATTGTTTTTTATTAATAATTTTAATAATATTTTGTTATTTTTAGCTCGTGAATATCATTGAGGGACTTTTCTGATGTTGATAGGAACTTTGAGGAGCACTTGAGGATACTTAATTAGATAAGTATTAAGAACTTCTTATTAGTGAATTCAATTCTTTGTGGTTTCCTTTTATTTATTTGCAGGAAATGTGCAGTGGGATACATCGAGGAATATATAGTTCCGTGGTGGAGCGAACATCGATTCTTACGATAATCTAGATGTATGCTGGTATGTGCTTTTTCGTATATATTTCTAGATTGGTTCGTCGCACAGTATAATTATAATTATTATATTATTATCATTAGTGGGGGATGTGAACAGAGTTCCCGCCTCTCATGTAGTCACCGGGAACTTGTAAGATATTTTGTGACAACGCCCCTATATACCCTACGGCGCCCATTCGAACTTAATGTCTTTTAAACAGCCTATAACATTCTCGGGGGCAATTTTTCCGGCATCCTCTAACAGTGGAAATATCTTTCCAAGGTGCTTTAGTCTTATACGATGCAGAGCTTCACACTCATGCAGGACATGTTCGGCGTTTCCTCGTATTCCATGCAGAAGTGGCAGGTCTCATCATCGACCTAACCAATCATTTTAAAATGATACACCTAAGAGAGCGGTATCCAATAAATAAGCCCGTTATGAGCCTTAACTCCTTTCTGCTAAGCATTAGAAATTCTTTTGTCTTCTCTTGCAAATAATTTATAAGCTTTTTCGCTTATCTCAGGCTCGGGGTATTTTCCTAGTGTGCCTTTTTACATTTGTCCTCCCATAGCCTGATCCGTGCTGAGGGGTGACTTCTTGGGTGTCCAAAGACGGGCTGAGGGCCAATAAAAGAGATTTGGCTCCTTACCTTACAAGGCACTCCGCCATCTCGTTGCCCTTAATGCCCACATGTCCTGGGACCCAAATCACGTACACCTTGTAAGACAGTCAGAAACATGCTTCGACTCAAAGGTAAACGGGTTTAAAGCTTTAAGTGCTGCTTGGCTATCTGACATTATGTAGATTTTCTCTCCATGCATGTTCTTGTGAATTATTTCGCGAACGCAAAGTTCTATGGCGTATATTTCTGCCTGAAAAAATTATAGGTGAGGGCCACAATGCCTTTGTGAAATGACATTTCGGCCCGCATATCCCCAAAACTGTACTCCTTTCCAATTTTGACCCATCCGTGTACCTTTTAAGAGATTCCTTTTCAAAGGGTAGGTTCCCAGTGTGCCACTTTTGGCGGCCACCTAAGATCATCGTAAATGGCGTTTCAAAGTTATGGCATTTAGGCTTAGCGCCTGAAATTGGGTTGGTCATCGGATCCTCTAAGAACTTTTCGAAGACTTCCAGGTGGCCAACCAAATTACTTGCGTTCAAGAAATTTGCCCTCTGCAGTCTATTTGCAGTGAGGATGGCCTCCTTCCTAATACAAAATTTAAAGGGAATATGTCCAACAAAGCTTCTAAGGTTGCAGTTGGACAGGTACGCATGGCACCAGTTATTTCTAGACATGCAAGTCGTTGTAGTTTTTGCAAACTAACTTCAGCTGTCTTTTGTTTTGTCTTTGGCCACAAAACGAGTGAAGCATATGTGACTAGGATTTGAATAGGGATTTGATGCCCTCGAAAAAATTTCTCCAGGTTCTTATCTTGGATTCCCTAAGTTTTTATTGTACTCAGTCAATGCGCGTTTGTATTCACTCCAAGCACCTGTTCTTTTTGCCTTAGTGAAGCTCTTTCTAGAGTTGGATTTTAATTTTCCCAGCTTCCTGTTCCACCAGGACACAGCTCGTATTGCCTCCCTTTGTTTAACAGAACAACCTTGCTCGTAGGAGCAGAAGATCAATGCATCCAGATTGGTGGAGATAAAGTCGGACAGTAAGAATAATTATAACCAATTTCTTATGATTTCATATTCTGAAAAACTTTTCAGAACAACAAAAACATTTTGGGACTGATTGTTTTCACAGCACACGTAAAAAACTTAAATTTTTATATGGCAACACAAAGAGGGGGTAGCTCGATTTAGTTCATTTTTGTAATTTTATTTACTATTTTTATGGAAACGCCTTGTACAAAATTTCAGCATATAGAATGCTAACGCGTTCTTGAATTATCGTTGTACACACGGTGGACGGACAGACGGACATACCAAAATCAAAATACCTTTTAATATTATGCGTGGGTTTTCAAACAATTTTGCTCTGCATTATTTCTAGCCGTTACAGACGGAATGATAAACTGAGTAGGCCCAGCGGTTTCATCATCTAGGGTATAAAAATATTACCCGCTTTGAAGTTAAAATTCAAGGAATTAAGCTTAAAAATACGTAGAAACTTTTATGTTGATTTACGTTGTCTCCATTATCTTGGGAAGGGTATCTCATCATAAATGTCAGAATTTTAAAATTCCAAAAATTACTGGACATATTCTGCAGAAACATAAAATTCAAATAATACAGCCCATCTCTGTGCTTTAAGCATCTGGCTCCATTTAGCTGCTAAAAGTGGCAGAAGCAAAATATAAAAAAAAAAGTTCCTCTCAGCTGACCAGCTGGACACATAAAATGCCCGAAAACGTCAAATTTTATAAATAATGAGCTTTTGTTGAGTGATGATAAAAAGAAATTGAAACAATTTGTCACAGGATCTTAGCAGAGAAGACGTCTGTTACGAAGGTGCTCTGCTCAGCTCGATGATGAGCTTTTAATAACTAGACAAATATAAGAAGAATGTCAGCTGCTCTTGACATCTTCCTCATCTCGCCTTGACTAGGAGTTATAATATGTATATGCATGTGCGGATGTTTATGTGTACACATGTTATTCACACCATACGTCTTGTGCTCGTTATTAGACCAAAGGGAAAGATTTCACTGCGAATTAAAAAGGAGTGTGTACCTTGCTTTCATTTATGGATTTCAGTTCCTTTTGCGGCTCAGTTTTATGGAACGGTATATGTATGAGGGATTTTATGCCATTTAACACCAAAAGGAAACGAACTGGAGCGTTTAACTGATGAGTTTCACGGGATGTCGGTTTAGCTATTGATAAAGGTGCGCCTCCTCCTGAGCTCAGAAAAAATCGATTGCTGATTTTTTTCTTTCTTTGTAATGATAAATCCTAATTGAGCAACTGCAAAGGTTGTAATTAATGCAAAACATGTTACGTCCCAGTATTGGGCCCCGTATTCAGATAAAACAGGTGAGTTCTCTTCTGGAAATAGACCAAACCACATTTGGTGTAATAATCCATTAAAATAACAGCATAACGCCACAGGAATATCAGGATAATATTCGATTTTACAGCAGCCTGTAAGACAACATAAGGACTCTAAATAATTGGCTTGAAATTTTAATTAATAGCACTTCAAGATCCGGACATCAAAGGAAGCATTATGAATATTCAAACACACTCCTGTTCATTTACGGAGAGAAGAATTTCTATGAAATTTCGACATCTATTAGGGAAAGACCATAAAGTGTTCAACCCTTACTTTGCTGATTGTCTTTGTAGGATTTTCTGAACGAATCTAAATAGCTGAGCTAGTTAAGTAATAACTTCTATTTTATAAATAATTTTCTGGACCCATATATCAGACCAACATAGGATAAATCTTTTGTTATGACAACTTATGTAGTGCATATCTACCGATACGCTACTTTCTCTTCACATTTTTTTTTTTTTTAGCAAGCAGAAAGGTGAGTCAGTAATTTTTGCACCTGGGGAAGCAAACAAAGGATGATGCCAGTAAACAAATGGACTCTGGTACGCGCTCTAATAGAAATAATTGATTAATCATTGGAAAGGTATTAACATTTGGAACAAGAATTTTTTTACTTTTCTGTGTATAGATGTAAGTCGCATCGCATATTACAAATGCTTTCGTCTTTTCTTTGCGTGCAAATATAGCTTTTTGGTATAGTCAGATTTCGATTTATAATCTCATTTCTGTTCACAGTGTCTAGTCCTACATGAATGACAATATAGTCATTGATAAGGCATTCACGAGGTATAGCAATCAACCGCTCAAGGTCTTCCTTTGACATATTAAACAATGTCGCAAGTATCTTGTTGGAATCACCAGTTCGCAGTTTTGTCAGAAATATACCTACCTAAAGTTGTTCTTGGATTTTCACATCTCTGGCTTAGTGAGGGAGGAATCGAATTGATCGCAATTGCGTCCGGTCCACAAATGCATCTCTTCATTAGTCACAGCACCACTCATGTTAAAATCTAGCTTAGAACCTAATTGTAAAACGTTCCTGGTCATGTCACTAATATCACGAAGCTGATTTGCCTTGAAGTCATGAGTGACGTTCCAGAATGGCGGTAGTTTGGCCCAGTTATTACTCTCTAGGTGCTCTCAATACATTCTAGAATCTTTGCAATGTATAGCTTGTATTCATAAAATGAGTGTTTTTGTATAACTTCTGGTATTCTATGACAGGTCTGAGTAGGACAGTTGGTAAAAATATAATGCCTGGAAATGATAGGTTCTAACTCTAACCGGAGGGAGAAGAGGGAGGAATGAGTGAACATAATACCGATTTCTGTGACGCTGATTCAATAATGCACAAAATGGTAGTGGCCTAAGACATTACCAAAAAATTCGTTATTTGACTATTTCTAAAACTGACACGTATAGTACGGTGTCACTCTGAACAGACAGGGATTTGGAACGAGGTGCAATAATATTCGAGGAGGGTACCAAAATTTGCATCATCTGTTTCAAAAGAATTAAATTCTGCCAGTTAATCGAGCTGATCGACTTCTCTTTGAGAAAAATCGGTTCTTTCGTTTCCATAAACACAATTTTCAGATACGTTCAACCAAAAATAGTTATCCAATAGTTTCCTAAAATAACAGATACATGGACGTAGGATGATATATTTTTGTTGGTAATTACACGTAATTTTTTTATACTATTCTCCCGATTCAATACTTCGTTCGCTTGTGATACAGCGGCAAGATAAGAGGTGTTCATTTCAGGTCATGAGAGCTATGTAGCTACATATGATATTATTCAATTTCAATTTCAATTTTATTTATTTTTATACTCTGCAATTAGGACAAAGTCCCTTTAAGTTTGCACAATCCAACAGTATCAAATAAACTTATAACAATATATAGAGTGTATAGAATGCAACAAAGTAAAGAACTAATGAAGTAAAAAGCTTAATAATGTACTTAAGGTACCTAATATTAATGTACAACACAAACTAAGTAAAGAAAGCCAAAGAAAAACCTATTTAAGAGAGTAAAGTATAGTAAAATGCTGAAACAATCAAATTGTGCGATTGAGGAAACTGACAACTGCCCGCTTGAAACGACCGAGCGATGTGATACTTTTTATATGATTAGGTAGAGAATTCCAAGCTTGAGCTCCGTGAACTATAAGTGACGTTTTTCTTTGGGAGATAATATGAACTGGTATATTGAGGTTATTGGTACGAGTTGATGAACTAAATTCAATTGTCAGATAGAGGTACTCAGGAACTTTAAAACGAATGACTTTAAACATAAAGATAAGTGTTCTAAGCTTATAATAGATAAAAGGAGGACACCAAACTAAGCAACTCAAGTAGGGGGAGATATGATCGTATCTACGCATCGAATAGACGAAACGTACGCATGAATTAAATGCCACATTGAGTTTGCGCTTGGACTGTGAGTTTGCTTGGTAATATATAATATCGGAAAAAAAGAATAAGGGTAATACAAGTGTTTTGACGAGCCTCAGTCGAGTTTCAAGTGGAACAACCTTAGCTGATAACCATAATCTGCGCAGAACACCATATATCCTACACACAACATTACTAATATGATCATCCCAGGTAAGTGTTTTATTAAAAGTCAGACCTAAGTTCCTAACTTTGCTACAGTAAGGTATCACTACGGAATCAAGAAGCATGGGAGGAAAATAGGACGTATTAAGCTCATGCCTGTATTTTATAATACAGTTCGACTTCCGGGGGTTTAAGAGAATCAAATTACTTACTGCCCAATCACTGATATTGCAAAGGTCTTCGTTAATTTTGCTTGCAGCATCTTCAATTAAACCAAGGGGAGATCCGAGATATACCTGGACGTCATCGGCATAGAGGTGGACCTGAGAGTGAGTTACTACAGAGGGCAAATCGTTTATGAAGCAACTGAAAAGAAGTGGGCCTAGGATAGAGCCCTGAGGAACCCCTGAAAATATCAAGAGAGAGTCCGATAATGTATTATTTACAAACACTCTTTGCGTTCGTCCGTATAGATAACTATAAATGAGTTTAGCCGCAGAGCGAGAAAAATCAAACCTACGAATCAGTTTCGTTATTAATATGTCAAAGTCAACTGAGTCGAAGGCCTTTGAGAAATCAAGTAAAGTAAGAAAATTAACCAGATTATTACCTATATTCTTACTAAGATCGTCGACAATTTTAACCAGAGCTGTAGTGCAGCTATGTCCTGTCCTGAACCCAGATTGAAATGTGGAAAGCAGGTTTTTGGAAGTGAGATAATCATTAATTTGCAAACACATTATGCGTTCCAGACTTTTCGACAATGGAGAGAGTATATGAATTCCTCTGTAGTCATTAACCGAGGAAGGTCGAGAAGTTTTAGGGATAGGAGTAACCTTTACGATCTTCCAGCTCTTGGGAAACACAGACTGGTTTAGACACTTATTGTAAAGGGCAGTAAGAGCCTCAATGACAAATGGCAGTATGAGCTTGATAAACCTCAGCGTAATTTCATTCATACTGATAGCGTTGGACGAGATTGAAGACACAGCCAAAACTACTTCATCCCAAGTTACAGGATGGAATGAAAAACCAGAATCAACTGATGCCTCCTGTAAATAAGAATCACCATGTAAATTTGAGGAACGAGAGCTATGACCAACGCCACTTCTAAGGTGGGAATTCATGTCATTAGGATCAACACAATAGTTTTCACGGGCTACACCAGTGATTACTATGTTACGCAGATTACTCCACAGGATTTTGGGAGGGAGATCGGCATTTAGTTTGGAGCGGAAGTAAGCACTCTTGGCATTCTTAATTTCCCCTTTAACAAAGTTACGTGTTCTGCGATACATATCCCAATTAACGCTTGTCCGTACCTCGTCAATCGACGCAATATTGACAATTTTCTGCCAAGGGCAGTTAGAAGCGTCCTCATGTAAAGCCGGTAAATTGAGATTTTTCCAGTCCCGGTAATAAAAAGAAACTCTTTCATTAACCAGGTCGAGTTGAATATCATAGGAAAGAAATACTAAATCGTGATCAGATATACCAGGAAGGGAGAACTGATCATGAAATAAAACTTTGGAAACTATTATCGGCACCGTTTTTGTCGTTTTTTGGTTTCAAACGAAAAACGTGTGAATATGATGATATACTGTGGCCGATTGTTGTAGTGATCTTTGTTAATAGATTATTAATATTCTCTGTTTTATCATACGGTACACCATGGATAACAATATCTGAAGAGAACACATTGTTATTGATGGAAGTATACTTGTACTGCAACTTTTCAATTTCTAAATCCAAAGCGGAAATTTTATGTTCAAATTCCTTCCTCATAACATTAAATTTCTCGTCAATCTTTCTTTCTAATTCACAGAAAAATTCACCAATTATAGTCTTCGACGAAACTTCCAACTTAGCTAATAAATCACTCTCCAATTTTTTTATATCAGCCATGATATCACTCTTAGAAATTGATGCCGATCAATTTTTGCCAGATCTGAGTACCATAAAAAAAAAAAAACTTATTGATAACAGTAATAGTTTTCCCGTAATCTGGCATTGAAACTCAAATATTAATTTTGTATTGATATTTAATTGCATGTAATGATCGAAGTCGAGCTTTCTCTACGGTATCTTCCCGGTTTTCACCATTTTTATAGACATCCGGATATAAATAACAGTATATTCAAGTGTACAAAATTAACGTTCCTGTTTTTTATTATTTTTTTTATTCTCACATTATAAAAATGTAGAAGTCTACCGCAAAAATATTAAGCTTCTCAGGTTAGGTCATTTTCTTCATGAATATTCAGGAATACATAACTAAAGAAATGAAGGTTGGCAGCTCATTCTCTTTCAGTTTCTTCATCTTCTTTCTCGAACTATTGATTTCTGGGTCGTCAATATCGTTCCTTTTTTCTATCGAATTATCGATTGGGGCAGATTCCGGCAAGATGTCCCACGGCATTTGCCGTAAATTGCTGAACATTGGAGGCCGAACTGTTCAAAAGATGCTCTGGGGCAGGAGGTTTTGATGTTTTTATTGGCTCCAATATGGCGCCGTTTTTGAGTACTCATCCCCAATCTTGGGGGTTCATTTGATTTCCTAACCAACACTGCACCTGGTAGTAACTACGATACAGGTGCTTTTTAGTTGCGTCAGTTGTTGGGGGTTATAAGCTCAAAATTTTCTGGGTTATTTCTGCCTATAACTTTCATAAAGCAAAGATAACAGTATGAGAAATTGATTCTCGAGAAGCATCACTCTGGCTGAATATGGAAAAGAGCAGACGTTATGTTACATCCAGTGAAAGAATGGAAAAGTAGAAGATTATCTGTGATGTCTTCGTGATCATTGATACTTCGAGAAGAGTAAAGTTTTCACACGACTTTTTCCTTGCCCGGTTTGAGAAAGAAGATCTCTTCATCAATCGAAGTGCGAGCAACCAAAATTACCACGAGATTCACGTCTTCTCCAACAACAACCTTTCTATTTATGCGTGAACTCTCCAAAGCTGTTTGAATTATTGAAACGTCACCATCATCTTGAGCGTGTTTAACAACACTATTATTAGCTTCGAACTAGACAGACACCATCGAAATCAATCTGAGCTTGTTGTTACTGTTCGAAAGGAATTTTTCTTGGTTCACTATGTAACATTCATCTCGTCGATGTAGGTGTCAGCAGATGAAAATTTTGCTGCTCGACGACATCGTTCCATAGCTTTCACGCTGTTGGTACTACTGTTGTATCCATTGAAAACTATAACAGGATTTGAACCGTAATACCTTTGTACATAACTAATATACTTTGAACAAATCAAATCGAAAGATTCATTTTGATGCCATACAACCCGATGTAAGAGAAAACTTCCGACGATGACGTATGTAACTTTTGTTAAATCAAGTTCAGCTACCGATAGCTTGAAGACGTCAAACAAAGCTGACTCTTTTCTCATACGCAGGTAGGTCGACTTCAATAAAAATTGGCAGCAGGACCAGATATAATTCATATCGCATATAAATACGGAGCTCTCCATCCGATCTTTTTAATTCCACTGATTCCCTGGAACAGTAATAATAAATGAATAGGCAACGTCCTATTACGAACCTTGACGCTACTCATGAGTGTTAAAAGCGAAAGTACTCTGTCAGTCCGTGAGGATTTCATGTCTTTAAATTTTGACAGATGTTCTTTCCATCAAAGTAGTTCCGTACTTCTAACCATTTTCTCATCACCAGGTATCAACGTTGCAATGAACATAATTTGTATACTTGAATATACTGTTATTTATATCCAAATGTTAAAATGGCAAACCGGGAAGATGCCGTACAGAAACCTCGACTTCGATCATTACATGCAATTAAATATCAATACAAAATTAATATTTGAGTTTCAATGCCAGATTACGGGAAAACTATTACAGTTATCAATAAACTTTATTCCACCTTTTTGGTAAAGAATTTCCCACTCTATCTGTTATATAAATATACCTTAGATCCGTTAGACCAACAGGAACAAAGATATTCGCAAAAAAACCGAAAAAAACGCCATATTTTTACCCGGTTTTGGGCTGTCAAAAGTTATGCGGACAACCGAATTTCGGGGACTTTTCACACCTTATTTGGAGAAATGAAAGTTAAATGTACACCAATTTTCAACTTGGTTGAAATTTTTCTGAAGATGATCCCATTTTCTGCCTAAAGTTACTGGAATAGTGGTATAGAGGCTTTCCGCATGTAAAATGAATTTTGTTGATTACAAAAAAAATGTGCATAGTAACCAAAAAAGTTTTCAAATCTGCGCATTTACATATACCTATCACTCACACATAGTTTCAAAATTCCTTGTATAGATCTCTGACAAACATTAGTCACAGAAAATATTTTATATATGTTTATACATTTGAAATTTCCACAGATAAAAATACCGACATGACAGTCAGATAGTTATGATAAAGCATCTGCAAGCCCCATGGTAGCAAATAAGGAAAACTAGTAATGAGTACAATATACACAATATGCAGTAATATGCTTTCGAAAAGACATAAATATGTAAGGGAAATGGACAAAATGTTGACGTTCATCGCCATTCGACTAACCACGCAACCGAAGCAATTACTGCAATATAGCTTAATAAGCCCCGGCAGTGACACCAAATCCTGCTGAGTATTCACGTGCACTGTAGAATTTTCAATTATTACTCTCAGTTTAACGAGTCTGTTTTTCACGCTATGCTCAAGAAATATACGTTTCGAGCATGATAAATATTCATAATTATTCCCATTCTGTCCAGGCTACCCTAAGGTCTAACCAAGGTTGGTTGACATTTTGGTACAGACAGGGAATAAATCAAAAATGTAACCAAAGGAAAAGACTAATTCCTTAATTGTTTCTTAGTTAAACCACACATTTCAACAAAAACAGGAGAAATAAGGCATCAAATTTTCTTCATTAAGGACAACAATTTTGCTATAAAAGCAAAAATACTTCCAAATGGGTTTTACAAAAACGTCTTCACTCAATACAGCAGCACTGGCGATTTTTGGCGTGTATTGGAGAAAAGTCACCACCAAGAAAAAATCTGTTTTACTAAGTAACTACTAGAAGCAAGGAGAAATAGAAAAATTTTAATTACCTTCAGTTAAAACGGAGACTTCACCAATTATGATAAGGCGACTTCTATCCGAATTAATTTCGTAGCTCTGAACCATACGTTTATGAGAATATGTAAATTTCGGTATAGTGGTCCTGTGAAGTTAAGATATATATATTTTTGCCTCCTTCTAAGTATAGGTGATCCTGACTATATGCCAAATTAAACCTCTACCTCAAAATAATTTTTGGTAATACGCATAAAATAAGTATTTCATAAGATTTGCACATAAATATAGAAAAAAAAATGTCTAAACCTAGAAACTCACTTTTTTTAAGTCTTTCATTAATCAACAGATATAATTGTAAAATTATATATTTTAGATATTTTTTAAAAAGAATCTCATCTTTAACTTTCCCAATAAATTTCTCCATGAAACAATTTTTACCTTGGTATGATGATGATCCTGAATAAAATCACTTTAAAGAATAAAATCCATAAAATTTTGTTGCGTCAGTTCTGTACTTAAATCATAAAGCCCCCAAAAAAGTATCTTAATTGAATTAAGCTAATGCCCTTAAATGACTGAAAGAAAGCCTGTCCAATGTTGAAAGATTTTGCTTGCCAATACTCTTTTTTTTCATTTCTCTTAGGGCTTTAGCATAAATTTAAATAAACTCCACTACAAGCAATAATTAATACAGTTTCATTACGAAAAAAAATATATGTATATATATTTGGCGGTCTGAAGTAGATATATCTGTATGTGTGCTAAAATCTTAGGCCTCTATTCCACAAGTACTTGTTCTGCTGAGTGTGGAAAACGTAATTTTCTTTTGAGGATTTAATCACGTTTCCCTGAAGTCGAAAGCCATTATCGTTAATTAAATTTCGACCCTCACATTAATTACGGGTGTTGCAAATATTCTTCTATTTATTTCCATTTCAAATTAGCAATTAGCGTTTTCAGCACAAGGCGCAAGAAATCTCAGCATTCTCTTAATCTGTATATGCAGAGCGGAGGAGGTGCGGTGTTCTCATAAATTTTCCACGTGAATATGCGAACGAAGATTGTGTGCTCTTTAGAAAATAATTATGGGAAGATGAGATACGAGACATCTACAAATTGCGCTTCCTTCGCGTGTTTCCCTAAAATGCCTGCTACTGTGGTAGGCTTACTTACGGAATCTAAAACGGAAGTCATTTCGGTGATTGTCATTGCGAACTGAGTGTATAATTTGGTAAATTTTAAATCGGTAGGGTAAAATTTTTGGTCTGAATAATTATGGTATTTTTTTTGTTGTAAGATTGTAGCAATTTTTTCATACTTATAGTTCTATGCTTTTGTATATGAATAAATTGATGAGAGGTTGACAAATCTAAGGAGGTATGTTATGTTAGGTTAGGTTAGAGGTATATAGTTTAGATGATTCTTAATCCGCTTCACTGAAATTATAACTAACAAAGCGATGTGGACATTCATGCCAAAGGCTTTTCGGGAAAAAATGGGGTCTGAACTCCAAGATGACCTTATGGATTTTCCACGGGTTCCAGATCATAGTCAGACCCATACTTTTTTACGGGGCAAACGTTTGGTCACCTAAAGCAATGCAGGCAATCCTCAGCAAAAACCTTGATAAGGTTCTCAACGTGCACTTGAAGCCATATTTGGCATACAGTCACTCTACCTCCATATTCAGACGGTAGCAACGGCTAGTATGCATCGAAAGAAGAGGCCAGATAATCGCACTTTCCCCAGTGTGGCTCGTCTCAATATCTTCGAGCAGGTCAACATTTATGACCTAGATGCTTCAATAGATCCTATGGCCAAAAGACTGTACTTCGAAAGAGGTTACCTGGTAACCATTAATGAAAGAAGCCGTACTAGACATAGGGCTCCAGTTCCCATGACGTACCGAAGTCTGGTATACTGATGGATCCCGGAAGGATGACCAAACAGGTGCAGGGGTGGCTGATCCATGAGTGGAACTATCTATTCCGCTTGGTGCCTCACCTTCCATTTTTTAAGCATAAATCTATGCTATAGAGCTTGGAACTCAGGAGAGCCTAAAAAAGGGCTGGAATATCTCCAACATCTACATATGTTCAAACAGCCAAGCTGCGCTGCTATCAAGTCTCTGAATCGAAACTAGTGTCGAACTGCTACTCGAAGCTCTTGCTATCGTCTATGGACAAACAAGTAACTTTGGTTTGATTCCTGGATACGAAGGAGTCGACGGTAATGAAAAAGCGGACGTACCTTAAATCGTAGCTGAATGCCCGTATACTGGCCTACCAAAAATCCACTTCAGGGGGAACTGCTTTAAGTGGGTAAACAGGCAATTGGATTTCCTTTGGCTTAACGCGCCACGGTTTGATGCAGGAGAAGAAATTCTTCAATCCTTGTCTTCTCCAGACGCGCCAACACATTGGACCTAGCAGACACTCGTTCAGACTTTTTGCTATTGCAGTTACTGCCCATGGCCCCTTCCGCAACTTCTTCAATAAATAGAAAAATTCGACAGTAAACTGTGTCGACTATGTGCGAAAAGGAAGATGAAAACCTCGATGCATGTTATATGTGAGTGCCCAGCGCTTGGAGGTCTAAGGCTGCAAAGCACTGAAAGAATACCTATCTCTCCAAATAACGTTTACAGTCTAACCCCAAGAGCAATAATCGACCTCGTTAAAAGATTCCATTTGGTCTAACCGGAAGGCAAAATAGATCAACTCTGGTCGCGGTATCCGTATGATCCTGGAGCTTTCGTAGTCGCCCCTACTCCTAACATTAAATTAGCCCGCTTCACTTAGACAACTATCCGATAAGTTGTGTCTCATAGATTCAAGGGAATGTATCTATCCAAGAATATCGTCCTAGATCCAGGAATCTCAGGATACACCACAGATCTACAGCTTTATGCCTTTCACTTTGCAGATCTCCCAGCTCCGAGATTGACAAGTAGCTTACCTCTTTTATTTTGCTAGAGCCGACGTTGGCAGAGTACATATCAAAATGGTTCGATTTTCTCAAAAGCTTACACCATTGAGAGAATTCGCTAGACGCAAGTTCCTAACTTAGTTACCCATAGCCCAATAATCTGCTAGAACCTCACTAGTCTCATGGCATCAGCTATATGCTCTATCTAAGGAGCTGCATTTGTCTCCTCGTGTTATATACAGACCATAATGGCCTCACAATAGACCAAATATCCCGAATTATCCAATGTATCTATCGTTGATAATGTCAGCTTTGGCCACCAATTCTGCTTGAGAAACACTACATTTGTCCGGTAGTCCATATGAGTTGTTCCAGTCCTACATCACCAGGAATGCAGCATATTAAAGTATCCAGTTACAATTTCCCAATACTGCGCAGAGATTGTGAATTTAACAAAAAAAAAACGTTTCCTGAAGACCTGAAAAACCAAATCATTATATTTTTTATAAGCTTTAGAAATTATTGCTGGTTGGTCCTGGTCCGTATTTCCTAATGTTGCCCGTTGTAGTCCTGATGAGAAACTGTACTCATTTTTGAATTTCTATCGCCATTTTATAGTACTTTTTATGAGCAAATGTTTGCCAAGATTTCACATGTAAAATCTTATTCATGTTTACTGTGATTTTACTAATTTTCACGTATAAAGTGATTAGTAAAATATGCGCTTCAGCATGCGAGGCTTGCCGAAGGAATAAATACTTCAATATACCGATACCGTAATTTGTAGTAAAACAGCTGTTTTCATTTTTGTTTTGTTTTTTCAAATGGGAAATAAATGCCAAATTTCAACGACATATGATTCACTTTTTGTTACGCAAAAAAGCAGTGGATGGAATCACCCAAAAATGTTACGCAGAAAATTGGCCTTCAAATCGAACTGCTAAAGCCTGTTGCCCAATACTGCAAATGCAGCATGTAACTAAGAAATTTTTAGAGCAAATTATTTTATATTATTGTAACAGTTTCTGGTGGTTAATATCAGCGTAGCGATAAATATTAACATCAGAACGAGTACAAATAAGATCACATTTGATTTAATTCAAAGTATTTAACTTTCTGCTTAATCAATTCTCCACTTTAATGAGGAACTAAATCTACGGCACTTAGTTAATTAAACTGAAAAACAAAATTAATTCACATATGTGTTTAAAAGCTTCAAATGTTTGGTTTTAATTGGTTGAAATCATATCTTACTAATCGTTCTCAGTGTGTTAAAGTGGATTGCTCGTATCGTCCGAGCTTTGTCTGGTGTTCCACAAGAAAGCCACTTAGGTCCCTTGTTGTTTATTATTGTTTCTTGATGATATGATAATTAATTTTCGGTCTATGCAACTGTTACATTATCGTCGGACGAATATTAATCATAATGATGGAAAGCATGTTTTAATGTTTTACCATGAATTACAAAATATCTGTGCGATAGGATTATGATATTTTTGTACCATTATTACTCCGATTTATTAGATTACTAAATCTGCCTGAACTAGGCTTCCTACTAAAGTTATTTAGGAGTTATAATTAATTTGAATTCAGAATGAGTTTGTCGTGTACGCCAACTTATGAAAGATGTTTTTTTGTCCATTTACATACGAAAAAATATTCTAGAGCACGGACGCCTTTCAGACATTGAATAAAGTTTGAAATTCTCTATTCATGCAGCATAAGATTTAAGAAATTTTATGAGCATTACCTCTTATTTAAAAAAAGAAAAAAAGAAAAAAAACATGCCAATATAACAAAGTTGCATTTTAAATACGAGCATATAATTATAAACAAGCGAAAAAGTTACAAATGGTCTAATACCAATAATATTATACACTAGATGACAATAAAAGCTAAATAAAGTGAAAATCTGAAGCTCTGTATGACAACACCAAGAGCTCGATTGCTCGAATTAGCGCATTATTAAAATTTCATGAACTATTTTCATGAAAACGCCTCGTACCGCATTACAAATTTTTGTATGGCAACCCCAAGGAGTTGCCCGATTTGGTCCCATTATCGAACTTAAATTTACTTTTTTTTGTTTTGTTTTTTTTTAAATGCCCGTGTGCAAAAGGGGAATGCCCCATTTTAGGCCCGACACCTCCAGATGTAAGAGATTTCTTAACGATGCATTATGATACTCTGAACATTTTTTTATTAACAATGTTTATTTCTATCTATAGGGAGAAATCTGGGGAGAGGGGGTAAAAGTTTTATCTAGTACATTTTTCGAAATCTAGTACAGAATTGATTGCCCACGGTGCTGAGAAAAAGTTTGAGTACTCACACATATATAGCCGGTGGCTTAAATAGCCAACAATACTCACATTTGTAGTATCTATTACCCTCTTTTTATTCGAACTGAGATACTAGATTTTCCGCATCTTAGATCGACTATACTAGGTAGGGTTATGTTCGGTTTCACTGTTCGCCTCAGCTAATCCCCAGCTACAATTCGTAGAAGAATATTTTGCTCTGTATCCTTTCAGGCAGGAACCACTGGCGGGGAAGGGCGCTCTAATCCTGAATGTTGCATTTCGAATTAAAATTCTCGCCAAGTAGGTACTATCGGGTGGTGTATTTTTTTTGTTAAAGTGAATCGCTTTGTTTGTTCATTGTAAAAATCATTGCCAGATACTAGTAATAAAGATCAACAAATAAGTAATTCTGCTACTTTCCATCTCCCGCCTAAGTATGAATTTACTCCTACTGCGGATATCTACTTCTGTTCACCTTTATCCTTCGTCTAAGCAGGAATCTACTCCTGCTGCAGAATTTACTTCTGCTTTATTCTATCGTTTATTTAAGCAGGAACTTGTTCCTGCTTCAGAAACATACTTCTGCCAAATTGGTTATTTCTATTACTGCTACCGTACTTAGACGAGCAGCAAAGAAACTTCTATTTTATTTTTGAATTACCTTCATTAAGTTAATTGTGGGATTTTCTTCTCTTTCTTTCAGAAGTAAAAGGTGCCAACCTCTGTAGCAGAATTCTTTTTTCAAACTTTTGAATTTTTATGAATTATTTTAATTCACTTAGTTTTAGAATAATAGTTGTAAGTAAATAAATTAGCAGTAATAGGTTAGGGAATTGAATTCAGTGATATAGTTGTAAGCAATATATATTGAAATAAAGAATTTTATAGTTGAATTTATAACAGTTGAGTTATCCTTTAAACCGGCACCCCCTTCGCTTTGAGCACAGATCTCACAGATAGCTTTGTAAAGCTTATCATGCTCGACGCCCAGTAAAAAAAAAGAATTCATATCTTGTTCGCGGAGGAATAGGTCTCAATACACGTGAGCTGTGAGGGAGAAACAGTAGTATAAAAACAGGTAGTAAAGTACTTGTTAAAGGCCTCTGGTTCAAATGATCCTTCAGGACTCAAGTCAAGGCAAAACACCAGCTTTCCTCAGATTACCCCATAAAACTCTGGGAGGCAGGTTAGGATCAAATTTGGAGCTATAATATAGACGTTTTGCTAATTAAAAGTCAGAAGTTACCCTGTTTCGAGCGCATTTGTATAGATATCGAGCGCCTCCATTGCCGATATAAGAATTCTCTTTCTACTGTTAGAGTACCCATTTTACGTCTAAACTACGGTGATCTACTGGCACTTTTATGTTTAACTTTAAGGGGAACATATTTATTAAAGAAATACGAGATTAACTCATTCAATATGTGAACCTTACCTTGAACAGAAGGATATACGTAGATGTCAGTTCATGTAGGTGACAGACATTCGTTAATCAAGCTCACAAGTCCGATGTGATTAGTCTGATTGTGAAGAAAATACATGAACTCAGTTGTTATTTTTTTTCACTCCAAAGAGTAATGTATTTTTTTACCGTCTCCACTGTTTTTATACGTTTTGGTTTACTAACGAAAATTATAAGCACGTACGTATTTTATTGTCGTGTGTTGTCTTACTTTTCTATGCACGTACGACAAAGCAAAACTGAATAAAAATTTCTTTACTTTAACATGTGTTTCTCGCTTATATACCTACGTATGACAAATCAATATTAAAGCCACAAATAACTGCAATTTGCGAGAAAATATTGTCTTACGTTCTAAAATTAGCGTTTGCGACAATATTTACAAGTGCTGATTTTTTAAGGATATACAACAAAAGTGCTGCACATTATTTCAGTAATCTTCAGAGTTAAGAAAAAACCGATCACAGATTTGAAAGGGATGGACTCAAAAATCTGTAAATCACTTATTAGGTCAAAAACTTCCAATTTGGCGTATAGGACAAATCAATACTCGGTCGCGAGGCAATTTTGAATGTTGATTTGTAATTTTGATTTATTACGGCGTATTTTGTTTATACACATTTTTGCCTTAATTTTAATTATTCATCATTTATGCAATTATCATGACAAGTAGGAGGGCGACTTTGAAGTAGAATCGAGTGATACGCAAAATGAAGACATTTCGTCCCAGCCATCAACGGACTCCGCGGGAATATCAGAGCGTGACCATCGCATAGCTACTCCAACTGGGAGAGTGATTAGAGGTAAGAACAGACATTGCTGGTCTACTACTAAGGGACAAAGCTATGGAAGAATCTATGCTGCCAATATTGTTCGTCCAACACGTATGTGTCCAAATATCTCATATCCAGTTTTATGCTTTGGTCTCTTCATCACTGACGAAATAGTTGATGATATTGTTCAATGGGCATATGTAGAGATATCAGTTAAACGCAGTGTCAATATGACCAGCGCCATATTTAGAAGCACAAATTCCACAGAACTTCAAGCTTTGATTGGAATCCTAACCTTGATTGCGGCAATGAAAGATAATCACTTATTAACTGCATAGATAGATTTGAGTACTTTGCTAGCTACCTCAGGATCGATGACAAGCCTTTACGGCGTGCAGTTCGACAACAAGACTCGTTCATTCCGTTTAAAAAAGTTTTTGAATTGTTTATAACCTAATGTAAACAGAATTATTCACCAGGATTATTCACTTCACGATAGACAAACAACTATTAGGGTATCGGGGAAGGCATCCATTCAGAATGTATATTCCCAATAAGCCAAATAAATATGGCATCAAAACCGCAATGATGTGCAATAGTGGCATGAAGTATATGTTGAATGTTTTACCATACATTGGGAAAGCTACAAAAACTAATGGGTTACCCCGCAAGGAGAATTCTACGTAAAGGAATTATGACAACCTATTCATGGGACAAATCGGAACATAACCTTTGATAATTGGTTTACATCCGTTCCCTTAGCGAAATCGCTACTCCTAGAACCGTATAAACTGACCCTTGTTGGTACTATAATATCCAATAAGCGTGAAATCCCCGAAGAGTTGAAGAACGCCCGCTCTCGACCAATTGGCAATTCAATGTTCTGCTACGATAGATGTTTCACCCTCGTGTCCTACAAACCAAAGCCCTAAAAGATGGTTTTTTTACTAACCTCATGTGATGAAGGAGGTGTCGTAAACCAACAACCGACAAGCCTGAAATAATTATGTACTTACAACCAGACCAAGGGGTTAAGAGCTTTATACACCGCCCTAATTAGATTTATAATTGAATATGCTTCTGTCGTCTGGTCTCCTTCCACCAAAGAACTTATCAATAGAGCATAGAAAATACAAAATATGTCCATTCGCTATGCAATAAGAAAATTGCATGGATTACCAAATTATAAAGCGTGACGTATGCTCTTGGCGTTACAGCTTTTGAAAACTAGGAGATAAATTTCATGTATAATGTTTGTGAGAGACATGCTATCTTAGAAAATATGCTCACCTGATTTGCTCCTTGTATTCAATATTTATTTGCCCTAAGAACTAGATATCTAATTCATATACGTAATCAGCGAACCTCTTACGGTCCGCATGAATCCAGTTCCTATTGCTTTCGTCGCTTTAATGCAATTTATGACAATGTAGTCGATTTACCTTTTGAAGGTTGCAAGTTTACAGATATGGTTATTACAAAGTGTTTGTAGTTTGCTTTTCACTGTAGAAAACATAAGAGAGAGATCTATGGAAATGGACCTCCTGATGTAGTGCCTCAACAATCATAATGCGAAATTCTTAGAAGAAAAAATCTTTCATTGGCTGAAATTAGTGTCGTTCGATGTGGGATTTTTCCTTTTAATATCTTGAATTAAAATATTATAATCTTTTATCGTTAGAATTTAGACAAATTCCCGAAATTGCGTTGTATAAATTCAATTCATTAATTATTATCGTTTGTTAATTTATTTCCTATTTTAATTATTTCAGGAATTCCTGGGTAAAGCGCTGTAGCTCAAGATTGACGAGGGCCTTCATTGGGCATGTGCTGGGCTATCCAGTATCCATATGCCGAATTTTTATTAATTCTTATATTTTTTTTATTTTAAATCTTCCCTCGCTGAACACTCTTTTTATGGCAAACCTTGTCATATCTCCCCCACAGAAATTTGGAAGTTTTTGAAAGACAACCAGCATCAACCAGCATCAATTGCAATGGCTGATGACAAACGACCAAAGCAGTTCCCTGCCAAAGTTTTAAAAGCGAATGCCCAAAATTACCAACGGCCAACTGTGAACGGCCGACGAACGCGCCGTAGGATTTGTTCAAATTGTAATTCGCTGGTCGTCGTTGACATTTCTTTTTAAATAAGTTTTATCAACCCACAAGCCCCTGACCAAAAGACTTTGCACCTGAGCGTCTGAGAGTGCTTAGTCTGAGCTTTAGGGTAGTAAACGCGAATGGATTTACGTGGAGTTTTTTGCTTAAAATGAGCGAATGGGGAGTTTCCCGATGGGGAAAAACGTGTTTACGTTTTGGGCCCCTTTGGGGTGACGGTGGTAACTACCATCCTTGGGATTGTCTAATTTGAGCCGTGTGATATATAAGTGGAGACTCGAGATGCTAAATCGGAGAGTCAAGATTCGAGAGACGAGATTCGAGATTAGAGATTCGTGAGTCGAGAGTCGAAAGTCGCGTTTCGAGAGTTGTAAATAAATTGCACCAAAAAGTAAAAAATTATTTTTTCTTTCTCAGTGATATACAAAAGAAAAGTTTCGTCACAAAATAAGAAATGCTACAACTCAGATTAAGTCTTTAAAGCTTGGGTATCCATAACTAAGTATAATCACAATTGTCTAACTGCAACTCAAGCCCAAACTTTTAAGATATAATTTAAGTGCTAGAATTTTAGACAATTAGTCTAAACAAAATTTTTATTATATAAAAAATATATAAAACAGTATTTCCAAGTGACTGCAGAATTAACTGCCTCCACTCATGTAGCCCAACTCCCCTTTTGTACTACATACTATGACTCTATACAAAAGTGGTCGATATTCTGTGTAACGACCTTATAGGATTGTTTCCTTTTTTACTTATTTAGCAATATCTAGTTTGCTCTTTTTTGTTCATAATTATTGGACCGAATTTTACTGAAACGTTCCATGATTAAATAATAGTTACTCACAATTGCGTTACCTATAACCAGAATAGAACTGAAAAAATAGTATCTAGCCTCCCAAGCAATAATACGAAATGACCAATTATAAAAATTAATATATTCGGTGAAATCTACGCACAAATACATAATTGAAAAAAATTGGCGGCATAAACTTGCTGAGCATGCAAGCTTTCAAAACAAATGAAAACTTTCCAAAAGCACACCATTCCATCTGACGGTGATAAAATGAATTAAAAACTCCAAATTGTATGCAAAATATATAAAAACAAGAAAGTTTTTCCATTAGCATGGTTTAACATTATTATTGACTTTATTTCCTTTATTATTAAACTAAACAAGTTGAGTTTTTCAAAATAAACAAAATAAGATTCGAGCTTTGTTACAAATTGAGATTTCTTTCTGATAATATCATAAATTAACATCTTTCAAACGAAAATATATTACCAACCAAAACATTTATTTCCGTCACTTCTTCTTCTACCTCAAGATCTTCAAGCACAAAATTATCTACTTGATGTATCACTATTAAACTATTATGTACTAAACTCTGCAAATTTCATGAATTGTAGAGTTTTTTAAGGTTAATTACATACACACAAAACTTCTCTATCTTTATTTTTGACACATCATTACCTAAGTTTACCCTTTTTCTCTAATTATGTGCAGTTTTGATCATGATAATGCGCGCAGATTTGACGCGAATTTGTACTAACTTTTCATGTTTTTTAAGATTTCAGTGGTAACCCTCCATAAACCAATTTTTTGATACAGAACGTGATTGCGCTAGCTGGACTCGCTCTTGACCAGTGTTATTTTATGACATTTCAACACTCTAACATTCTGCATCAAATTTTATGGTAATCTTATCCAATTTTTTAAAACTATATACAGAATTTTTCGGGTAAGCTTAAAAGTGTGTGCTTGCAGCTTACGGCTTCAGATTTTCTCTTAACGTTTTTGTTTTATGCAAACTCTTTTACCAATACAGAGAAAAAATCACTTCATCACTTCAATCACATTCCAAGGGCTTTCTTATGAGTAATTTATTATCTGTGTAATATCCGACCATAGCTGGGTGACTTTAAGCAAAGCTTATATAGTACTTATAATTATTATCCAATGTACGAGTATTATCCAATTAAATAGAATTCTTTGAATACATTACGGAGGTGCATGAAATGGAATTTATTGACAATTTTCGCAAACGATATTTATGTCTACAAAGATGAAAAATGTTTGTTGATAAGATTTTTATCTGAACTCAAAACTCTTTTTAACAGGATTTTTCATACAAGAAATGCGCAAATTGTATTCCATAACTCTTTGTACCGCAGTTATTCTCCAACTCTCAATGTAATTTATGAGCCTCACGTATTTGTAATATGATAACAAAACATCATTCAGCCCTTATCTTATTCTGTAGTCTACGACTACTTTGAAGCACCAACTACTAGTGATATGTTTAGTATATTTGTCTTCTAAAAGTCGAAAGTAAATTCTCTGCAATACTTTTTATGAAAATAAGACAGCGTTCATAAAAAACAAAGTCTCAATTCTTCAAGGAAAGAGAAAATATGCCCCCCCCCCATAGTGCATTACTATACAAAGGATGTGAATATGATTTATGTTGTGACAATGCGATGCCAACTCAAATATACCATCCTTCGGTGGAGTCTTGCACATTACTCATGCAAATAAAATTTTTGATGTTAGCTCATTTTTTTTTTAAAGTCTACGTCTTTGACATTCTATTTTATATTTTGCCACCAATCGAGCAACACAGCTATACTACGTGGAAAATTTATTAATATGAGCGCGACGAGAAAAAACCTATTTACGCATAATTTACACAAATCAACATTAACTTTTCTCGACCATAATTGAAAGTAGTACAGTTATGGGAACAAACAAAGACTCTTCTTCTATAGATACTAATGAAAATTACGGAAAAATTATCGTTGATCCCTTAAGGAACATTATCACCTCCAGACCATTTGACTTGTACTAAAGTCTAGGAAAAAAAGGAGCTCTGGGGTTAGCTTGGACTCCGTTAATTGACCAATATACCCAGTCTGGAAATTGATTGTGTTCGCTATTACAAAAGGACTGGAAAGGTTCAACTAGTGTGTAAAAAAATAATAGCATGAGGCTCTTATCGAGATCATTAAAAGTTTTCTTTTTTTCATACGAAAACATTATCACACACAAACTCTGCTGCTGGAATCGAGGAAAGAAGGATGCCTCCGTCTGTATGCATGCTTCGACCAGACTTTACGATCTGATACTGTCATAAAATAGCTTAACGCCCCAAAAGTTTGCAAAGCGTGACAGAGGAAAGCCGGAAAAAATTCCCGGGGAACTCTGAATAAATTGTTTCAACATCCTTCTCTGCCCTTATACACCTTAATACCTTTATCCCAAGAAAACAATTCTTGGGGAGGACTTACCCCAAGAGGGCCATAAAATTTCTTTTCTTGTAATACAAATCAGAGTAGAAACGTTTATTGCAGTAAAGTGCCGGTAAGCGGTGTATGAAACGTATGCCAGCTGTCATTGGATTATGCCAACAGTTTGTAATGTGTAGTACATGCAGGACTATGTATATAAACCCTTAATGCATATAATACCAAAAGGAGCTCCTTACATTTTTATTGTCGTAAAAACTGTTGCATACTTTTTTTTATTTTTTCAAGGTGTAGCAGAATTGGTCTACAAATTCTCCTGAATTTTATAGCAAAAACCGGAATGATGTAAATTGTTCCTTTTTGCAAATTTTCAGCTAGGTCCAGGGCTTTATAGTTATACAGATATAGATTTTGGTAGGCTTCTTCATATGAGGATATGCATTACTTTTATGAAGTATTTCCCAATTCAATTCCATAAATATTTGCTGATTCCACACAGCTGTGGTCGGGCTTTATCATGATTGAAAACAACTTCACTTTTCCTATTTGCTAATATTTGACACTTTCCTTCACAAAAATGCTCACTTAATTTTTACTTTTCTGCAGCAATGGTTTTTGTAAGTAAAGGAAGCTCATAATAGATGGGACTCTTGTAATTCCAGCAAATATAAAGCGATATTCGCTTCTTTTGAATGACAGGTGGCTTCGAAGTTTTCGTTGCAGGATTTTGGGGCTAATAGTAAGCTTTTTTTCTTACAACAATAGCAATCCCCACACGGTTAAAAATATTGGTATTATTTCGATAAATCAAAGTATACATATAAATCCTTACACTTTCTGCATAAAACGAATACAAGTGTTAATTATAAAAGTTATAACACGCTTGTTTAGAATGAATTTTCTAAGGTATAAAAACGAGGAATAGTTTTCCGGTATAAATTTTATGAGAAAGATGTATACTTTCAATAAATTCTATTAGTTTATAAATTCTATACGGTACCGTATAAAGACTTCGTATAAAATTGATACTTTGAATTATAGCAGAAGGTTATAACATAATCATATAAAGTTTATAACTTTTCGTATTTCTTGTATCTTATCCAATTATGGTTGGAATCCAGTAGGGGTAGCAGATTGCATTGCTGAAAGGAACGACTGCAATTCAAAACTACAATGTAAGCAATGTTGTATAATATACAATATATTATATATATATATATGTTTTGTTACAATGTATAGTCCATTAGATTTTCTTGAAAAAGATGAATCAAATGATGTATGATTATCATACGCATACAATGGCAATAACAGTACGCTACCTTCACTTACATCCTCTGTGATTTGAAATGCATTATGATATTCACAAGACTGTATTACACTAAATTTTTTACATATAAATATAAATTCATTTTTATACGCTAAAATACACTTTATTTGATAAAATTGTTTATGTTATGGGTTGAGTTATATTAAGGTGAAATAACAAACAATTCAGGACGATAATGAGTAAAATACTCAATCCAAAAAAACAGTTTGTGTCATTTGAAAAGCATTATTGTCTACTTGTTTTAACAAAAATTTATATTTATTAAAAAATTTCCAAAGTTAATGTTGTTATCTTGGCTACTTTAGGTACTTGTTCGAAGTTGTATGCTTTCCAAGTTGAGACAAACATCTGCTGATGACGAAGCCGTAATATTTTTATTATTTTTTAAATGTTTTGCAAGATTTTTGAAATATTTGTGCTTTGCTTCATACCGCATTGCAGAAAAATGGCTAACACGACCCATTAAACTCAATACTCGTGGATGATGTGTGAGTAAATGATGATTGGGGACCAGGTGCACTTCAAAATCCCAATGAAACAATGTATGGTGATTTGTTACTTGAGTTGTCTAACAGCTCAATGTTAGTAAGTCCTAGCAGAAATATATATTTGTCAGTACCACGCCAATATATGTAATACCTAATAGTAATCACCTTTTTCATCGGTTAGTGGGCTTAATCTTTTGTTTCCGTTTGGTGGTGGCGGCAATAAACGAAGAAGACTAATAAATGAAAGGGTGCAGAGATCCCAATCTATGCAAGAAAAATACCTTTTATAAAAGTTTTATAACAATAAAATTATTAAATTTTTCTCTGTCTATCTCAGTGGCCTTTGTATGTATGTGTGGTGTTGTAAAGTGATCCAAATTTCCAGAAATCGCTCACTACAATCTTTAAAGTCCAAGCAAAAATCGAATGAAATCTAAACAATAGATTGAATAATATTTTTCAACTACGAGTATATATGGCAATATAAAAATGAGTTATTACCAATTCTGAGGTGGTATAAAGGTACAATTCCCATAAACGCTAAAACCAGATTCCTTAACTTGTTTTATTCTGAATTTTTAAAGTTGCTCTTAATTTTTCCTTTGCATATTCTATTTGTTCAGGAAATGTAGCACCTTAAAGCTCTTTCAAGTCCTGTTGAATCTTTTGAAATTGAGAGTCGTTAAAAATTTCAGTACTTGAACTTATGGTTGGTAATTCAACACTGTATCTAATTTTTTCCTTTTGGCGCTATCATTTTACAGTTTGATTTGCAAATATCTTGTATTGGAACGATTAACCAGCAACTCCTATAACACAATATCATTAATTTCAATTTTCCAAAAGTTCTTCATTTTCCTTACTGTTTCATTATGACCGCTTGATTTCAGACATGGAAATAGTGATGAAAAGGCCTGACTAGCTGCCTCTAAATCCTGGCTAGTTGAATTAAGTCCCACGTATTCTTCGACGAAAGCAGACAAATAAGAAATTAATTTTCGTCTTTCGGTATCAGTCAACGTACCTTTACGCTCATTATTCTACAAGAAGAACATCTCCATATGACTTCTTGCTAATATATGCTTTAAAATAAAGCAAGGATGCATATGAAATTGATAGAAATAGTGTAGTTCTATTACTGCGTCGTTATTGTTTAAAAAGCCAACGAATTCTTCTTGCAAAATTTCAAAGTTAGCTAAGCCTAAGGCTAAATAAGGTTTTTATAAGTAAGTAAATTATATATTTATTTTTGTATAAACTGAACAGAAAAGCAGGCTACTGTAAAATACTCAATTAGAACGGACAAAGAAATCTTTAACGATAACGCAGTGCCGGTTATACATTAAAAACTAAGAAACACTACAAATAAGTTTTTTTGTCATATAAACTCACCTGAAAACACAAAATCCATATATTCCAGTTTTATTGTCTCACTTATAAATTTTTGCATCTTCACTATTTTACGCACTTTTTCGAATTCACACGTGACAAATATACCGGCGAACATCTTAAAACCTGACATGCTCTCTACTCAAATTTTATACTGCAAATGAAATAACAGAATGTTTATGCAAAACTAATGTGTAAAAATGGTACTTTTCAGTTTTTATAGCAACCCCGTCGAGAATTAATAACAAAATATTATACATACGACTAGTTATCTTAACATGGTATGAAATATATCCATTCTAGTATAAATTTCAACTAGTTCCAAGCAAATGATCCGTTAAACAGTTTTCCAAGAAATGTGACTTATCTAAACGTGGGATAGAATTTATACGTAGGTAAGATAGGATACTTGTGTGCAAGTTCGAGTTATAGAATTTTGGAATAAAAATTATACATCTATGTAATAACTTAATTCTATAAAAGTTTACAATATTCATTTGATAAATTTAATTATGATTTCCATAAAACTTCAAATGAAATTTTTCATATTACTTATAAAAAGAATCTGGTATATATATTTCATATACATTTTATCCCTATTTGGTATGAAAAATTTATATATATTTCATTTTATTAAATTTTATATTAATTTTGATATACATAAAAGTTATCACATAAAAGGAATAGATAAAATTTATAATTTACACCAATATTTTTTACTGTGCACGGATCTAATTCTTAAAATATTCGTCAACTTGACATGAGTCATAACTTGCATTAGATTCCAATTACCGAACCTCAAGTATATCTAAAGTAAATAAAATAATTAAGTCTATCCAGATAAATAAATACATTGCATAACATAAGTTAATCAAATTAAATGAGCAACAATCTGGCTGTAGTGCTGGGCATAGTTTTATCACTTCTCTTCATATCATAAACAAATTACAATTAATAGCGATGAGTTCTCTATTTTAGTATTCCTGGAATTCTCCAAGACATTTGATTCGGTGAATCATAGCCAACTATTGTAGAAAACTGATAATGGAATATAATTTCTCTACCCAAAACGCAAACCTTATCCGCAGATATTTGAGAGATCAATACCAATCTGTGTATTCTACAAACTTATATTCCAAATCTCAACTGGTATCTTCAGGGGTACCATAAGGCTCCATCTTGGACCATTTGTTTCTGTTCCCTTTTCATTAATGTCTTAAGTATACATATGGTTTTTGGCTAAATAATGATCATCTTACTACCTTTGAACCTACCAAGAATAAGTGCTTAATTGTACACAAAACAAAAATAGATAGCTCTTATTTCCCATCTGTCGAAATCAATTGAACACAAATTCTAGTCTTCGATTCTGCTTTTATTTGGGTATTATTTTTAATAGAAATCTTCCCTGGGGCCATCATATTAATGCTCTAATTGGAAAGGATTTGCTGGGCTTCGTTCGTTCTGAGCGACTAGTTATTTCACTCCATTCGCATGGAAAACTTGTTTAAAACTAGTTAGAGTACTTATCTTATCAATTTTTACATATGGATGTAAAATATTTTCTGGTGCTGACTATGAGTCTAAATACTACCTTTATTTCTGCAATAACAATAAGCTATGCAACTTTATGATCTATGATTTCCAATCTCCAGTTGTTACTTTATTGCCTAGGTCATTAAACCCCGGTTACTTTTATGATATACTTCAGATTGGGCCGGATCACTATTTTAATAGTAGCTAGATAGATCTAAGCGTGAGTTCCTCATCCAATCTATTATGATTTGGAATTGTATGCCAATAAATGTGAGATTTCTGTTTCATTTAAGCTCATTTCTCAATTTTAAATACAATGTTCTTTAGCACGTGAAGACATTTTTATTTGAATGTTTAATCCATATATATGTAAATAAAACTTAAATGTTGTTAGTTGGTAATCAATTGAGAACAGGTGGACCGATTTGGCTATTTTTTTCTTCTAAATGTTTGTAATAGTCCGAAAAATTAGTATTGGCAACCCTTTCTTAGAGTTGCCATACAAAACTTTTGTTTTCACTATACATCGGCATGGAAAGCTCAAATTTTGTACACGGCGTTTTTAATAAAAATGTAAATTTAAGTTTGAATATCAATCTGGCAAGTCCTACGTAGAGTTGCCCTACAAAAATGTCGTTTTTAACTATATATTTGGGCACTGGCTGAGAATGCGTCGACGTAGATAGCTAAAATTTGGTGTATGGTATTTTCATAGCAATATTAAATAAAATTTCAAAAATGGACTAAATCGGTCTACCTCGCCTTGTTTTTTCACTATATACTTGGAAGCTGCCTGAGAAGGCGCCGACGTGGAGAGCTCATAATTTGTACACAGAAATGAGTAAGTCCTTCAAAACACACACACACACAGCCCTTGAGTACGGTATCGCGGGTACCTCATAATTATCTCTCTAGCAACTTTAATTTAGGAGGATCATATAGTGTATGACCAAAATCCGTTTTTTTTTCATACACTACATGACCGTCCTAAGTTAAAATCGCTAGAAAGATTATATCTCGATTTTAGATTACATTATACATACATAGTAGAAAAAGTATGCCCGGCGCCACTTTTCCTTACAAAAAAATTTACGCAAGGTCTAAAAAAATTGAGTTCTGGGTCAGAGTTTTAATTTTGTTAAATTTATAAAAAATAGAAGAATTTATTTTTTTTAAAACGACTTGCACTGCAATAAATTCATAGCTAAGTTCCCCTAAACTTAAAGTAAGAATCAAGAAAAATCATTGTCAAATGAAAAAGTTATGAGCGAAACTGTTGAAACAGTTTTGCTGAAGTCCAAAAAAGTCAAAATAACACTATTTTCGATTTTAGCGACCTCTAAACATTAATGAATTTCACCGAAAATTTGCATAGAAGTTTAAAATTACATTAGCTAACAAATTCTGAATGAGCATTTAAATATTTTGGCATTTTTGTTGTTTTTTCGGGACTAGCACCCTATTGGATGGAAAAATTAAAAGTGTACTAGATTTTGCTTATAAAAGGAAAACTTCAGTTTCCAATTTTTTTATTGATTTTTTTTTCTGTTATAATACCATTTCGAAAGTTAGAGAGAGAAAATGTACCATACGAGTTACATTCAATAATGTGAATATTAAAAAATAATATAAAAAAAATAAAATAAAATATATAAGTTGAAATTAAATACCAAAACGCAATCAGCGCAGCTCAGCTAAACTCCAAAGCTAAATGATAGCATCAAATGCAGTACAGGAAACTTTCAAATGCTAAACTGTTTTATAGTTGAAATTCGTTTAGGTAAATATAACATCTTAAAACAGAGTTATGATTCTTCTATAATTTTAATGTATACACGCTTTTCTAAAAAAAAATGCATCTGAAGGAAGTATGGCAGCTATTTTGTTTGCTATGTTGTTCATGTACTTATTTTTACGCCATTATATTGGCAGAACTGTTGCAACACCATCAAAATTTGAATTTTCCAAACCGAACAGGAAGCATTTGCTCAGCAAGCATCGTGATGCTTCGAAAAAGTTTGTTGCCATATGCTCGCCTTTACCTATACATATAAAACCGAGCATCACAGCGGATGCTTGCTGAAAAGATTCTTGGTGCGCCGATTACGTTTTGGCGGCATACTCTTCGAGTCCTCCGTTTTCGCTTGACTTCTCAGATGTACAGATAGGGACATTAAATCGATTTAGCGCATCCACTGATACCAAAGGAGGCTGGACACAGGCCCGGTTTTAAGCGTAGGCAACGTCGGCGACCGCCGCCGGCGGCACTTTTTGAAGGCGGCATTTTCTAATTTTTTTTTGTCAATTTCAACAAGAAAAATAAATTATCTATTATAATTGCAACAAAGTAACTTCATTCATATTTTTTTCTTGGTATTATTTTTTTAAATAACGAAATTATTTTGCTTAGGCGGCGGCGGTGCGTATTCCGGGAACGTTGTAATTTTTTTACATAAATATACAAGCGTTGCTATGGATATTGAATATTTGTTTTAAAAGTCGAAGAAGAAACATAAAAAAAAATTGTTGTACAAAGTTTTACAAATATTCAGTTCTCAAGTGTATGGTGTACCATAATATCAATATTAATTATCATATTAATATATTATAACTTAAACTTTTAATTGATCAAGTAAGTAAATTAATTAAATATAAATAATTGGATATAATTGCTTTATTTTTTGTTTAAGTTTAAATTATTTAACACATACAATATAATGGACCGCAATAAGAGACAACGCTTGTCCGGATCACAATACAAAAAAATTAGGCTTCAACGTGAGTCAAATTCTGCCAAACAGAAGAATGCTTTGTTGCAGTTTTTGAGAAGTTCGTCAAGTAGTACAGCACAGGGACCTATAGTAGCTTCAAACCAAAATGAAAGCAAAATTGAAATCGAAGGCGGCGGAGAAATAGAGTGTGCGGAGAATGTTATTGAAGATAGCGATTCAGATTCTGATTACGAAAATACTGCTAAAGAACCAGAAAATTTAGATGAAGTAGAAGTTATTTCCCATTTAAATGAAGTTGTTGCACAGAACGTCGTGATATAGGACAAAAGGAAAATAATGAAGATCATAGTGATCAAAACCCCAAAAACAATAAAAATGTGCCTCTTAATTTTAATGATCCGGCAAACTGGCCTATAATAGACGGTAAATTTAAAGCATTGCTGGTAAAGTATGGTCCGATTCAGAAAATTCCGGTCTCATTTCCCGAGGATGAAGAAGGTAGAAAATTTTCCTGCTTTCATTTTTATCGCCGAATGTCTAACGGTGATAAAATTAAACGCACTTGGCTTATATGCTCTAGTACAAAAGACACTGTATTTTGCTTTTGCTGTAAGATATTCAGTCCGAATAAATTCTCCTTGTCATCGAACGACGGATGTCGAGATTGGAAAAACCTTTCTGTTATTATCAAACGTCATGAAACATCAAGTGCCCACACTACTGCATATTTAAATTGGAGAGAGCTGGAGGTAAGACTTAAATCAGGGACTACCATTGATGACATTAATCAGAAAATAATTCAATCTGAAACACAACATTGGCGAAAAGTTCTTGAAAGAATAATAACATTAATTAGGACTCTTGCTGAACAAAATCTAGCATTAAGAGGAACCTGTGAAAAGCTTTTCGAGCCAGATAACGGAAATTTTTTGAAATTTATTGAATTCTTAGGAGATTATGATCCTATTATGAGTGAACATATTCGACGAATAACAACAAGTGAAATTCACACCACATATCTCAGAAAAACAATTCAAAATGAAATCGTGGAATTGCTTGCCAATAAAATCAAAGATCACGCCTTAACAAAACTAAAACAAGCAAAGTACTACTCAATTATTTTAGATTGTACCCCCGATATAAGCCACAAGGAGCAGATGACTGTTGTTTTTAGGTTTGTCAGTGCAACTGAATCATCTTCAGAAAAAGCAGCTGAAGTCATAGTTTCTGAACACTTCGTAACTTTTCTTGAATTACATGATACAACTGGAGCAAATATGACAAAAATTGTAATCAATAAGTTGCAGGAATTATGAATAAAGCTTGATGACATGAGGGGACAAGGGTACGATAATGGAGCCAACATGCGCGGAAAATATAATGGTGTTCAAGCCAGAATTCGTCAATTAAATCCCCGAGCTTTTTCGGTACCTTGTAGTTCCCACTCTCTCAACTTAGTATTGAACGATGCAGCTAATAGTTGTATGCAGACTTTCGCATTCTTTGATTTAATTCAATGCATTTATAACTTTTTCTCAGCATCAACTCACCGTTGGAATGTATTATTAAATCACGTACGCGATATTACTGTAAAGCCGTTAATTGCCACTCGTTGGGAAAGTAGGTTAGATGCCGTTCGGGCGCTTCGATTTCAAATTAGTGGAGTTTACGATGCCCTACTTGAAATAGCTGAAGACAACACTTTAACAACTCCACCACAAGTAAAAATTCGCGTAGAGGCTAAGGGAATAGCCAGATAAATTTCAAACTTCAAATTTGTTTGTTCCTTGGTATTATGATATGACATTTTATTGCAAATTAACATTTTCAGCAAAATGCTGCAATCACAGCATTTAGACTTATCTCTGGCTTTAGAGCATTTAAACGCTACAAAATCTTTTCTGTGCGATTATCGTTCTGATGCAGCATTTGCAGAAATGATTGGAAAATCGAACTTGAAATTTTTGAAGGATTTTGTGAGGAAGAACCCGTACGCGTTCGCAGAAAGAGTAGACAATTTTTATACGAAGGTCATGATGAACCGACAGTATCACCAGAGCTAAACTTCAGAGTATGTTTTTTTAATCGAATATTGGACATCGCAATTCAAGCAACAAATGAAAGATTTACCCAATTATCAGAATATAGCGAGTTATTTCGGTTTCTTTACAATATCGGCAGTAAGAAATTTTCGGATGATGAATTATTAAAACAATGTAAGGACTTGCAGTTAGCGCTTACATGCCTATCAGACATCAACGGGGTCGGACTGGGATGAAATTAAAGCTATAGGAAAACGACTTGATACTTCGAAAAACGATCCAAAAAGTGTGTTAAAATATATTTACACGTCTAAATTTGTTGAAGTAGTCCCAAACCTGTCGATAGCACTTCGCATACAGCTAACGTTACCAGTCACAGTTTCTAGTGCTGAAAGAAGTTTTTCAAAGCTGATCATAATAAAATCATATATGAGATCACAAATGTGTCAAGATCGTTTAGTTGGTCTAGCAACGATTTCCATAGAAAATGAAATTGCCGATCAATTAGACATGGAAGATTTGATTAAGGATTTTGGAGAATAGAATTAAAAGCGAGAAAAATTCACTTTTAATTATTATTTGTTTTGTTATTTTTTATAAACTGAATTTATATTTATTTTGTTTTTGTTTAATTTTTCTTATTAAAATACAAATATATGTATTAAGTTCAGATATTCAGTGTTTCACTATTTTTCTTCAATTTAAAAAATAAAACATTTTTTATTTTTGCGGCGGCAAATTCGCATCTCGCCTACACACAGAAAACTACTAGAACCGGGCCTGCCTGGACATGATACTGTAAGGTTCAGCACCATCAGATCCACATCACCATCTTAAAGGTAAGTGATGTACGGTGGCTTCAGGACTTGATTTGTGTATTTCCTTTGGCTACAGTATTTAAAGGCACGAGTTTTGTTTAATGGTGTATGATAGCAGAATGGGTTTAGTCAACTCACCCAATATTCTCCAGCTCCATCTAAGGCAACTTCCATACCGCCCTACCCTAAGCTACCACGGAGTCAGCTATCAGCTTCGGCTGACAGATTGGACCCTTCCTCTCCCTCATCACTCACTCCCAAGTAAGCTACCATTACAAATGGCTAATCGTTATCTTCCAAAAAAAAAAAAAAACTCAACGTTGATAAATGACATATTGACTCACAAAATATTATTAAAATCTGCATCACTCATCTTGGCCACGCCATTTTCTCAACATTGAGATTTTCAAACTTATGGATATAACATATACTGCCAGTATGAAATGTCACAATTCAATTTTAATGGGTTTAACCTCTACCAAGATCTTCCCACTAACTATTTCCGAATTATATGTTTCCCATAAAGCGTCCTTTTAACCAAGACTGATAAAATTCCTAACCGACATGCAATAAATACCATCCAAAGAATTTCGGAGCTACTTTTCTTCCGGCAAAGGTATGTGCTCGCTAATTTACTGCTATCATATTAGAATTCCATCAAAATACACACAACATAGCTATAATATTTCGAGCTAATGAGATTACAAAAGCCTTCTCCAATCATCATACGCTGAACGAAAAGTTCTTTCTGTCAATTTTCCCATCATCCCCAAATATGCATCTCTCTGGGCATTCCATTTACAACTAGATATTTTATCTACTGAGTACATAATTTATGTATGCATGCACGTCTAAAAATATATATACCCGTATATTCTGCCTACACGTGCAAATATTCACACAACTTATGTATGTACTACGTGCAATTTATAAAGAAAATCGTTAACAGATCCCATTCACTTACGGGAACATCGCGTACAACAACAGCCCTTGCTTGGCTGGCGGGAAAGGAATGTGATGCTCCACACGGATGCTGTCAGTCGAATTTGTGCGACTGTCAGTTCCTTTGCACGAATCTGTCTAATTTATTGTTTACTTGCTAATGAAGTCGTCGCAACTCATATGAAAAAAATGAATGTTGACTTCGACGAATGAAGTTTGACAGTGCAGTGGTTGGTAACTCATGTCCTCGAACACAAGACTTTGTTTGCATATTGCGCTGTGAGAATCAATTACGCAATTACGCGATTATAATTGAGATTTAGTTAAGAAAATATTCGGTTTTCTATCGGGATGGGATGTTTGGATGGAAATCTTGGATATGGATATGGTCGGTTTGTTCGGTATGAAAATGAAACTGATATGCACTTCTTTCAACAATTTTTGGATATTTTGAGGAAATGCTTGCAAAGTATTTTTGATAATTATGTTCTACGTATAAACAATTTCTCAAAAAAGCATTACTTTTCATATCAAATACAACTAATTTTAAGCATAAAAACACTATTAAGTAACGCATAAAAGTGTTTTTAAGAAAAGTTCACTTATAACGAAAATTACATTCAACTTGGAAATTTGTGAAAAGTAGATAGTAAGTAAGGGCGTTTTCCTTTATTCTGGTCAGAGTACTCCGTGCGCCTTGAGCACCGATCTCATTGAACTTTATTTACTTTAGGAGTGCTCTGAGCGTTCTGAGCGCAGGCACGTATACATGGTGAGGGTCACGGGGGTCATGACCCCCACCCCAAGCGTCACCTAACCTAACAGATTGATATCCGTATGGTACGGACGCAATGTGTAGCTGATGCCGGCGTTTAATGCTGGTGCTGTATCGCATTTTCCCCCAATTTTTAACTTTAGCCCTACTCCGTCGATAGAAGCCCTAGATAAATTGAGCGCCACATGTTTTGGTTGTGGCGCCACTTTTTGCCGTTTTTTTCATTTGACAGTTCAAGTTATCTGAGATGTGTTAATTAGTTCTGTGAAATTGTGAAAAGCGTTTAAAAATTAACAAAATTAATGAAAATAAGTATGATAATAAATTAATTAATATTTTCTAAAGGTATATGAAAAGACTATTACCAAAAAAGTGGAATTTTTTATTTCAAACTTGCCAATAATTTCATTTGTTCGCTTAAAATGAAACAGGGAACAAACGAGATAGAAACAACGCGCAACAAACTTGAGGCGAGACAATGTGGCGTGGCTTATATTGGATCAAGCTATACATATAATATCAAAACCATTTATTCAAAGTCATCTTGTGGTGCGTAAAAAATGCGTGTCGCTTATTGTATTTAGGGCCAGAGTCAACACGGCGACACACATAGGTGTATTTACCATATGAAAAGTTGGCCAAAATAAATTTTTAGATCTTAATGGCCTGCAAGCAAGACTAATTGACAATTTATATATTTTAAATAATATTTTGTACGCTAACTGTGATTCAAAAACACTGTTTACTTAAATAATATGATTTATTTGTCAAAAATGTAGAACACGTACAAATTAAAAAATATAAAATAGTTTTCAATTCAAGCAATTTATGTTACGTAGTTTCGTAGTTTCCTTAGTAAATATCATTCGAATTGGGCGACAATATCTCGGAGATGCTGGTGTGGGGTTTTGCCAAATATTGTTTTTATTTTCCGAGCCACAAATCAGTCGCAAAGGTACTAAAGAGCTTTGAAATACATTACCATATGAATCTGCACTGAAACTTTTGTTTGTATTGAACCTGTTGCGATCCATCACATCACATCACTTTGATACAGTGAAAAAAGAGAGTTGTAAACGTATGCAACGACAATGGTAATCGCTAACACTTCTCTGGTTAAATATCAACTAACCATGATTTGATGTGTTATCTACATATCTCCTGGTTTTTTCTATAATGTTTAATTTACACCTGAAATATTACAAAAACATATTCGTTGTTTGAGTAACATTCTAGATAAATGTTTTTTATACCAAAGGTATGTTAACACACTATCGGCGGATCGGGTATTAATACCTTTTCCACAGACTGCAGCCAATCGGCGGATCGGGTATTAATACCTTTTATGCAGAACGTATGCTAAGTGTTAGAAAAGCACTATCAATGCTTGTTTTTGTTTTTTTTTTTCATTTAATGAATATTTTGTTTTGCACAATACTTTGTAAACAACCTTCAGGTTGTTTTGGCATACCGTAGATACCTGTACTTTCTATTCGTCCTAAAAAACCACCCAGATACGTGTATGCATTTCCTGGTGCTATAAATGAATTTTAAAAGAGAAAAGAACCCAGATATTTTATTGGTTTATTAGAATATTGTTCGAGGTCCGTATCTTTAAGGTGTTTTCTTTAAGTTATAGAACAGGCAGAATTTTGAACGGAAATTCTTTCCAATCGTTCAGTCTTATCGTAATACTCTTACTGTTTATTGAAATTTTTCTAAGAAATTTCAACGATTTAACAGTTCCCTTAATTACTTTATTTAAAATGGATTTTAGAAACTATGAGAGTGATAATGACGTGTTCGCATATAATTTATCAGCACATTCGGGTGAAGAAGATTTGCCAGAATTTGAAAGTGAAAGTGATTTCAGTGACGAAGAAATATTTGAACGCAGAAGAAATCGGTCGCTTCCGTTACAATTTAGCGACTCTGAAAGTGAAGATGAAGAAATAGCAGAGTGGTCTGAAACTGATAATCTACCTAATATCGAGACGTTTATGGGCAATTCTGGTGTTCGTGTATTACCTAATAATGGCGAAAATATTAGCGATATTATAAAGTTGTTTATAGGGCATGAACTGTTTCAATACATGGTAGAAGAAACGAATCGTTACCAAATACAAAATGAATCTCGTGTTGAAGACAGGTTTCAGTCTGTAAAGTGGAAGGACGTTACAGTAAAAGAGCTAAAAAAAATTTTAGGACTGATTCTGCTCATGGAGAAAGTTCGTAAACATAATAGAGACGAATATTGGTAAAAGGATCCGACAATACAAATGGCGATTTTTTTATTTTCTCAACTGCTGAGTCGCGATCGTTTCAAACAAATTTTGGGAATTCTGATATTTTTCAAACAATTCAAATATTGTTGATAATAGTGATCGTCTTCAAAAAGTTCAACCAATTTTTAGATACCTTACATCGAAGTTTATGTCCGTGTTAATATTTTACTAAATATTCTGATCATGGATGATCAGAATATTTAGAGGGAACTCTCGCTTGATGAAAGCATAATACCATGGAGAGGCAGGCGTTGAAGATGTACAACACCTCAAAAATTATAAAAAATTGTGTTCTCGTACGAATGGTGTGTGAAGCCACTACGGGTTATATCTGTAATTTGGAAATATATTGCGGACAAAAGACAATCACAGCCCTTCTAGAACCATATGTAAATTTGTGGCACCACTTGTACATGGATAATTATTATAATAGTGTACAAACATGTGAAATACTTCTAAAAAATAAATAAAGTATTGTGGGTCGATTAGAATAAATAGAGGACTTCCTGAGAGTTTGAAGACTGTTAGGCTTGTCCGAGGTGATTCTACCTTCCGTCGTCGTCGTGAAGACATTTTACTGCAACGCTGACAATCAAAAAGACAGGTGAGAATGATTTCTACCATACATTCAGCTGAGATAATTGAAAGCCATAACATCGATTGGACAACTAAACAAAACATCTGGAAACCACAGTGTGTTATTTCTGACAACAAGTACATCAGGCAGGTCGACCGAGCAGATCAATATCTTGCTTATTATTCGATTGTCCGAAGAACAAGAAAATTGACAAAGCGGGTTGTCATGTATTTGCTAAATTGTGCACTTTTCAATGCGTTCCAAGTATTTAGAAAATTAAACCAAATAACAGCAATTACTTATAAACAACTTCTGCATGAAATTAGCAAAGAGTGGATAAGTGATCGGCTTTCTGAAAACACCGCTTCCGAAGATCCATAATCATCTACATCTGACGTTAAAAGGACTGCAATAAGTAGAGATTCTCCTGGGCGATTGTCAATAGACTTGCGGAAACATAAAGCTATAAAAATTATTACTGGCGACAAAAAAAAATTCCACAAACACAATGTCGTCGAAAAGTTTAACATCTTATATGGGTAAGTTTTGTTAGATTCCTCTTCATAGGGGTGAGTGTTTCAGATTTGAAAATTGCTCTTAAGATTTTTCGTGAACTATTGGTGGCGGACAATGGTTCCAAAGAGTTATATTGATTCAAGTGCCTTGGCTGATTTGGGTAGCTAAAGGTATTTATGAGCGTTGACAAGCATACATTTTGCTCTTAGAATATTTTTCTTTCGAATTTTTATACACTACACTGAAAACGATCAGTTGGATTGATGCCACTAAAATTGATTCTACAATTTTTCTTTACAATTTTTACGGTAAGACTATAAGAATGAAATCCATTCGCTTTTCTCTGCGGAAGTTGGCGTTCCTCGCTTATACTTTCGTATTAATTCAAGTAGTGTTGTTTAATTCAACTTCACGTTTACTTTTAATTTGTAGGAGAAGGATAAACTTGCTACACTAGTTAGCGATGGAGGTAGAAATAGTAACGAAAGTGTAAAGCGGAAGACTGATAATACCATTGACAACTTTTTTCAGAAGAAAGCAAGATCAGTTAAATTCCCATTAAAAGAAATAGTCAGTGACATATCATGCACATCTACTCCTATTCCGTTGGATATGACCCATGGTGAAAGCTCTCACTCTGAGTCATTTACTTCACCCGTGACAGAATCGGTAAATTTGGGTTTTGTGATTTCGAATTTAAAAATGATAAAAAAAAATTTAAAAGCGACTCCTTCCGATTTTTTCCTACCCCGTCGAACATTTTACTTGTGATTGTGACTCGCCCCTCCCCCCAGGCTGCTGGTCAGGAAACGCGCCTGATTTATATGTTCATTAGACATGTAGTCATCTAATATTGTAATATGGACAAAAGCGAAGCAAAGTAAACAATTCTAAAAACAAGTGAAAACGTAAATAAATTATTTTGTTTCCAGTTTTGACTCTAACTATAGCAAATTTTATCATCTTATTACTCATGGGGAGCTCATTATGATTTGCCTACCAGGGAATCAACATAATTTAATCATTAGATTTAAAATTAAAATTTGTGTTACTAGTTCGGTTATAGAAGAATTTTCAGTTTTGTTCCACAATTTTATTTTAAAAACTATGAAAAAAAAAAACTGTTTCCAAATCATTGATCACACCCTATAGTATGTAAAAATCCGCTTAACCTGTCATACAGAACAATGTAGTGCTAAAATCATACAATTGGATTCATGCGGCATTTCTGGGTCACATGAAAAAGTGTAGAAGTATTCAAACATCATCAAAATGAGAAACCTATTATAACTAGAGGCTATATATGAGCATACCTATATCCAGTTGTTTCATTCACGTGAATCTATATGACTTTGAGGCATGTTTAAATTAAATCCTTTTTGTTACATAAAATTCATCAAGTTTCCAACCACGATTTAATTTTTATACCATTTTAAAATAATAATTTAACCGTAAAATAATTTACCTTTCACAAAGTAAAGAATACTGTGGCAACATATATCCGTTAAAGACCACAAATACTGATTATGTTTCACGTTGAAATTGCCATTGTGTCTGATTTTGGCACGGATATGTATTTATTTTACAAAATGACACTTAAAGCCCAGCTTTTTAAAACGATCCCAAAACAAAATTGCATCGAAATTCGAAACACACTGCTTTAAAATTTAAACAGTTTTTCACCTTTTCACCCGTAAAATGTCAACACACTGCGGAAAATATTGATTCAAAACTTTTGCATTAACGAGGGCCTTATTCACTTTTCAGTCCTGTGAAAATGTTAAAAATTTCATCTGTAGAATCGTTTGTGTAGCTGTTTTCTGCAGAATACATATATATGTACTACTTATGTATATATATTACACGGCCCAATTTTGATTCCAAAAAAATGTGACCTATCTCTTGCCCTAAATATAATGTTATATAGCGATTTTATGAGCCACAAGCAACTCTCATAAAGATTTCATTTTCGGATAAATTCGTTCTTTTATCAGTGCTTCACCGACATAAATTCCATCCTGAGCAATAATTTCAAAATTTCAAAAAAATCCTTTGATTTAATCTTTTACACCGAAAATATTGTTCCTTTCGTCCCATAAAGGAGATAGAGAGGATAAGAGTGCAGGCGCTCCAAGGACAGACTCCATCGTTCCAATGGAATTCGATATGATTCGCGTGTCGTCCATTAATAATTCAGGGCGCATCCCATCCGCATCCTCTAGGAAGCTAATGTTTGCTGTATATCACATTCATAATTCAAACAATTTTAGCAAAGCGTAGAACAAAAGAAGGCGAACTTTTGCTGTTCAACAATTTCTCTGTCGATTTATTGAGGGGTGCATCCAGCAGTGACTTACATAGCTTTCCAGTGTCGAACGGTAGGACTTATTGCAACACCTAAGTCTTCCGTGTTACAAAATTACTTTCCAGGAAAACTTTAAGTTTTTACATCACAGTTGAGCGGTTTGAGTAAGTAATTTTCTTTTGGAATTGTTAGGTGCGGGTGGAGAGTGCATAGAAATCGGTTTTGGAGTTTATAATTCAATGACTTGTTCTCAATATGGTTTTTGACTTCCATAGTTCTCACGTGTTTGAAGTGCTTATGGGATTGGATGTGGTAGTATATTTTCGATGGCCTTGATTTATTTTACATGAGTTCGAAAACCGATAGATATACCAAGCCTAGCTTAAATTTTCCATTCCATTTTATATGAACTTGAATTGAAAGTAGAGGAATGCGGAGCTAGTTGAGCAATCGTTGGAAATGCATTGGGTTCTTCATACAATGAGTTTGGTGACAGTATGCCCTGTAGTTTTACAGATACAAGGTGTTTTGTGAAAAACTAGCATATTTTCTTGATCACACTGTAACTCCGAAACAGATGAGATACCCGCATCCTTGCTATACAATGTTGGGTTTGCTAGGTGAGTAGTATCACATCCTGTTCTATGGAGTTCCATGGCTGAAATATTCTGTATAATGGACAGCTTGGGTTACCACAAGGTATATAGAAAACGAGGTATTCCCAGCTGATAGCCTGTGACGTAATTCTGTGACTAATGTATATACATTTTTATAGGAAAGACAGAGAGACACAATACTTTTTGTTGTGCTCTCTGTACCGTACTTTTCTATATATTTTACGATATTACGTCACGAATGGCGGAACGTGGTTCTTAATGGCAATACCTTGTATTCTATATACCTTGGGATTACCGATGAGTTGATAGTGATTTATGTAATCGACTTAATTAATGTTTATAATGATTCTTGTTAATAGTGGCGGCGGAAAAGGAGCCTGTGACTCCCAGGGCTGCAAAGCTGAAAGGTGTACAAGGGGAAATCATTCATGTTTAACGAAAAAAATTTGTGAAAAGGTCGTTATCGAAGATCGCCTTGGAACTTGTATTGTGGGCACTATATTAGGGCACCATGGCGACCTGATGATAGGTCCATAATGTCACGACAAAGAAGTACTTTCAGTTTAGTACTGTCTTTTATTTAACCCAGTAGTAATTGTCGCCTGTTACTAGACTAGAGGATAGGGGCTCAAAATACTGGCCTTCTCAATGGATAGAATAAATCATGTTACCATAACCATACCATAACGTTCCCGGGTATGAAACCATATTTACGTATATTTGTGAGGAACTGTTTAATTTTTTTGCTTTACATATAAGGAGAATATTTAGTCAAACAGTTTCTAAGAATTTATTTTTATAATTAGGCCTGTTCCGAAAGATGGGTATGCTACATTGGGCTTACAAAACTTGGAGGTAGGATAATTATTTTTGATGCAAGTTGATCATATTAAATATAAATTTCATTCTTGAAACCGGCTTTTACTTTTTCTACTGACTGGCAAGGGTGATTAGATCATAAATCGCATTTCGAGGTATCGAGTATCGTGGAAACTTGGACTGGTCGGAACGTTAAATTGCAAGCTATACCTTCGCGTACACTGTTTTCTACCGGGTTCGGATTCTGTGACAAAACCACGGTTTGCTCTTATGTACCAAAAAGAGAAAATCCATAATTTTGTTTTCAACAGTGAATTACGATAAAAGTGTTAGTGGTGTCCTCCAAAAGCCTGAAATCATATTGTTTTACAATAAATGCAAGGGGGGGGGGGGGTAGAAAATAAGAGAGTTGATCATTACACCACCAAGCGACGTACGTTACGGTGGCCCTAGCATTTTTTTTATAATATTTTGGATGTGGCTGCTCATTATATACGAGTTCCACAATCCTAACCAAAAGACAAATAAAAGACGTACGTTTCTGCAAGATCTTGGTGAAACCCTCACCATCCCAGGCTCTACAAATCAGAGCAGCAAATGCACACATTATGAGGAACTTCAGGACCAGATATGCTATCGAATGCATGATGGGCTACTAAATACCAATCCTATCTACATCCACATCAAGTGGACCAGCAGTACGGGATTAAACAGCCCGATTGAAAGTCAAAGGTAACTGCGGTATTTGCAAAGAGGACGGTAAAAGGGCGACCCATGCGAAAATGTTGCACAACACACTATAAGCCTGCATGTGCAGAGCATTCTACAGAACTCCTCGATGTAAAAAAAACTCTATGTTTTTATTGCTTTCAATTTCCATTCCTAAAAAACTATACCTATTACATACCTGGGTATGCTTTGAACTTGGTAACGTATATTTATAATTCAGGTCTATTTTCTGATGAACCACAGAATACTTTTCAAAATGTTATAGCATATATTAGCTACAAATTCAGCCCTTGAGGACAACTAAAGTGATGGATGAAAAATTTCCAAGATGAGATAAAGTTTTTCATTCTGAAAATTGCAAACATACCCAGGTATGTAGGTATTGACACAAGGGTTGAATGCGTATTTTAATTTTTTTTTTTTATGTTCTGTTGCTAAGTGTTCCCTCACAAGCATTAAAAGCAATTAATATCCTCCAAAAATGGTGGTGCAGTTCTTGCTACTGGTAATAATAAAATAAAAATCTTGAACAGCTGTTCAGAGTAGAATGGCATTTGTAAAAATTAAATAAAAAATGAAGGCAATTTTTGAAACAAAGAATTGCATATAGCTTTATGGAAATTGAGCATGTGTGCGACAGAGATAGATATACTTTTTTCTGTCTAAAGAAGAAATCTTTATACCTACATATTTTTCAATAACAAGGCATGTTGGTTTTTACACACTGGCGAAGGTGTAGTGGTTCATTTTACACAATTTGGTTTTTGTATGGATTAATGGCAAAAGCCTACTTTTGTTTTGATTGACTTTGTGTTACAAAACTAATTAAGTCTACCGCAGGAAATATTGAAAATGGCATTTTATTTTAATTAACACAATGAATAAAAATAAAAAACACAATTTTCAGAAAACAATTTTGAATTTCTATTCCATGACGGAAAATTATTTCAATTGTAAAATGAGAACTATCAAATCTATTTCTCCTAATTAGAAAATTTCAGAGTGAAATCAAAGAAAGTGGAGAGAAATTATAATTCTTTTATCTTTTTATCATTATTATAATAATCTTGGTTGCTTTGTGTCGTAAATTTATTCAGATGTGTGTCATAATTGTACAGGTTGGGATATAAATAAATTACGTATTTACAAATTCAATTAACTTTTCGGAAGTGACGCGCGGCTCATGAGTTCACACCTATATTAGTACGATTTTATTTTCGTTGTAAACGATTCTAGCTCTGCAAGCAACTGTGTATTCCCGGTAATACCGTAGATGTACTCGTCAGTCGGTCGCCAATTCTCCTGACATATGTTTGTATCCTGATATTGTAGTTTGCGGTCCCAAACACGGCATGCGAGTTTTGTGTTACCTAATCCCATCAAACATTTTCTCGTATTCTCACATTTACGAGAAATTCTCGAAGAGCAACAATCCGAGAATTTTTCGGTTTTCCGAATTACTCTCGACTTATGACCTCCAGGTGCAATGAATTTGCAGTAATTCGAGAATATTTCGTTTTTACGAATACCTCGGAATTGCGAATTCTTTCAAGATCAAATTACCGGTGCATAATTACAAAGGAAAGCGTGTCAGCAGCATTGTTTTTCAAGTGTTCGACCGAAAAGGACGGTATACAGACTCACTTCTCAGAAAATAAAATTAGAATATGGAAACTGACTTAATATATTTTAATTTATTTAAGTATTTAAGTACATATTATATAATACTTTTGAATATTAATTTGTACTAACAAATTATTAAAACACTGTTAAAATATCACATTAATAATTCTACGGATACCGGATTACCAAATGCAAAAAAATATATTATTTTATATTATGTAATTCTATTAAAAGTATTATTCTAGCATGCGTAACGCAATTTTCAAATCCTAAATAGAATGTATAAGGGTTTACTAGGTTCGTTTTTGGTCATAAAGTTTGAAACACAGAAATATAATTATTCAGGAACGCAAAAGCAAAGGGCTACATGTAGACTTTTCACACTTTTGGGATATAACACTTTAAAGTTTTAGATATCCTAATTTCTGCTTTAAAGTCTTAATCTTATGTTATTATAATAAAAATAATCCGCATATCTTAATAATTTTTTGATGTGTTAAAGTAATGTTCGTTAAATTTTGGTTTAGTAAAAAGACAATCATTGAATCCCTTGCAATCACTTATACCCCCTTCCCCGTAAGAAGTGCCTGTGAACAAAAACACCTACTTGTATGTCGTTAAAATAACGGCTGCTATAAAACAGGATAGGAATTTAATTATATTTCTCAATTTTAAACAGAATGTTACTTGTACCCCTTTGCCTTTGATTGCCCTGTACGGAGAAAATAAAATTTTTGACACTAAAAAGCATTTCGATTTATGCATGCGGCTGAAATTTCTCCTGTTTACTTTTGAAAAAGAAATTCAATTTTATGTTTATTTCAGAACTATACCTATGTATTACATATTAAAATTTTATATTTATATATTTATATATCTTGAACAAATTAAATTATGAAGAACATCGTTTTGGAAACCTACTTGACGTGCAACAATGAATAAAAGTAAAAGGATTCGAAAGGTTAATTCGATAATGAATACAACTAGTGAATGTCCTGAAATACCTCCTCAACACTCATTTCCACATTATTCTCCCTCCGAAAAATTGTACCACACACTTTCTCCTGACGACATTGAATCTTCTGTATTTAGCGATGAAGTGGCTAAAGAGTTCTGCTGGATTTGAAAAAAAACGAAAAAATCTGCTCGAACTCTAGGAGTAGTTACTGCTGTTAAAAGTATGTATACTTGAATATTATTTTGATCACTTTATTTATAACTAAATATTTTTATATGCATTTCACAATAATTTCCCACAGACTCCAGAAGAAGTATTTGATAAATTCGCAATGCGTCACTTCCAATATGCAAGCGATCGCATAACGAAAAAAGCAAAATATCAGGCAAATACGACTTCGTTTTGTAATTCTAATTAATTATAAGATTGAGTTATTATGTTTATTTTGTTGTTTTTATTTGTACTGAACTTTATTCCTTTATTCGTTAAAAAAATAAAAAAAGTGATTTAGTATATTATTTAATTTTCAATGTTTCTCGTAGTTTACTCATTTATTCAATTCGATATCGAGTAGTTTTTCCGAAGTGTGTTTAGTCGTTTATCCAATTCGAAATCGAGTTGCTTATACGGAGAAATCTCAAGTACATATAACCCTTATATATAACACGAATACAAGAAAACTCTCCGAAAAAGTCCAGAGAAGACGAATCGATAGCGAGTCGTAATCTCGATTCGATTTAGCATTGCTTTTCCTTCGTTTTCGGGTCGAAACCGAGTCGATAGCGACTTCGAGATCGAAGTCAAACTTCGACTGAGTGAATCTTTTTTCGATTCTATCTCTAATCGTAATGTTTGCTAGGATGTAGCAATATATAAAAATCTAGTGTCACTGTGTTTGTACACGCTAATCTCCGAAACCGCCCAACCGATTTCAATGAAATTTTGTGAATATGTTTGGTTTGTTCCAGCTTAGAGAGATAGGAGTAGTTTTGGACACGATAGATAGCGTTTTTGTCGAGATGTAAAAAACTGCCTGACAACGCATTGATGTGGAAAGCTGAAATTTCGTACACGACGTTTTTATAAAAATTAAAAATTCATGTTCAAAAATGAACTAAATCGGGCAACTTCTTCATAGGGTTGCCATAGAAATATTTTTTAGTATATATTTGGACACTGTCTGACAACGAGTGCACGTAGAGAACTGAAATTTGGTATGCGGGGCTTTCATAGCAATAGTGAATAAAATTTGAAAAATGTACTAAATCGGGTAACCCCTTCTTGGTGTTAAATTAATTTCATAAATGAGACCAATCAGGCAACTCCTTTGTAAGGTTCCCATGCAAAAAATTTGCTAAGTTGTGATTTCATAGCAATGGTAAATAAAATTTCACAAATGGATTAAATTGGGTTACTCCTTCTTACTGATGCGATACACAACTTTTGTTTTTCACTATATACTTGGTAGCTGCTTGAGAAGGCTTCGACATAGAGAGCTCATATTTTCTACATGGAGTTTTTATAAAAATTGCAAAAAAATTGGGTAACTCCTTCGTAAGGTTGCCATAACAAAATTTTGTGTTTTACGATATATTTGGGCACTGCTTGAGAACATTTCTACATAGAGAGCTACACTCTCCCGCACATGTGATTGTATGCACGCGCACACACATACAGACACAGAGTGAGACCTTAGAGTATGGAATCATGCGATCGAGTCAAATAATAGCTTCGATATTGTTTATCTCTAACCACCCCACCCCACCCTCGCTCATCTAGGTATCTATATTCATTAGCATAAAATCATATTAAATTAACTAAGTACATTTAAGTAATTTCAACATAGACATTTTACATTATCAGCATTTTTATCCAGTTTAGCGTACACTTCATATTTCACGAATATCGCAATACCTCACCTGATAAAAGTTCAATCCCCCAGAGATAAAGTTAGCAATGTAAAACATTGTAGACGCTACCTCAGCAAAATAAAACGTAATTTAATGGCTTAACTTAAAAATCCCACAAGATAGGAAATGGTCAGTCAAGTTTTAATTCCAAAGAGTAAAAGTTATTGATAGGTAAATCAATAAATCGGAGATTTTTTAATCTAACTTTTTGTTTTTTTTTTGTTAAATTAAAAGAACCAACCTATCCTAAATTCGCGCTCGGTTAGAAAAATTTTAATTTAGTTCCAAAGCAAAAGCATCAGAAAAAGGAAAGCTGTTTTTAACAATTAATAAAAAGTATTGTTAGCATGAATATTTCATTTTTAATCTTGTCCAATGGTGGACTCGAACTTGAAATTTCTAGAATCGGTCAGATAGAGTTGAAGAATTTTTAGTAAAAACTTTTTTTTTTACGGTTCAAATAAGTGTTTTTTCTCTTGTATTTGATAATTTGATTTGAATCGTAAAAATAAAAAATTATTACTAATTACATTTATGAATATGTTAAATGATAAGATATCGTTTTTTTATAATAAAAATATAAGAAATTTAACATTTTTATTTTATCTTTTGAAAACTGTTATATTTACTTGTGGTTCTGTAGACTGCATGCCACTGATCATGTACTAGCAGGGGGTGTCACTTCCAGAAGGTTAAGACTTCATTAATTAGCTATTTCTAGGTTTCTGTTTTTATTAAATACCTACTAAATAGACATTGGAAACTTCTTTTGTATATATATATACACTTTATTGCAAATACTAATGTAATAAAATATTCCATTTTTATATGGTTATTTGTGATATTGTGTGTGTAAAATATTTTAAAGGGCAGATAATATTGCTATCATTTTGTTAGACAAAATGATGTTTAAGCTTTCTGGTTTTGTCATTCTGATTAAAAATAATGGTGCCCATTTGAAGATTAACAGCAGTTTTTCATTGACTGGTAGGAAGAGTTTTCACTTGATAGTATACACTCGCCGAGGAAAACGGCAGATTTTTTCGTCAGTCTCATCGTTTCTGGAAAAAAATATTTTTTGTGTTGTTAACTTTAAAAAGAAACTCTTATGCAATTACTCTTGTGTCCATCCGTTTGAATAAGTTTCACCAACGTTCTTTTTTTTTATCCGAACCAGAGGATATTACCGGTTCACATAGATTTTAAAAATGGTTACAAATGTGAGCGATTTTATAAATTGATAAAAAATCATCAAATTTCTATGTTTTTGTAAAATAAAAACTAGCAGATTTTATTATAGTTCCAGGATATTCTATTCAGCATATAGAATAGAAGAGAATATAGACTAGAAAATCATTTATTGAAGAACTTCAGCTTACACTACGTTACAACATTAGGTACATCGCGTAAGTAATAATAGTTGTAGCAACGAACACACTCATTGCATATATCATGGATGACTTATTATATATTGCATACCCTGGAACTAGAACCACAATTGTCAAAAACAATTTAAATTTTAAACAGTAATGATTGTTAAATAAAACGAATTTGAAAATCAAACAAAAATTAAAATCTATTATAGATCTTAAGGGGGGTTATCACAAAAAAAAAAGCTCACGATTTCTGTTCTCAAAAGCACAGGGAGACATAAACGCATAGAAGTATACAATTTAAAAATTGAATCGAACCACTATATGTATGTAAATGGAAAGCTATATGAAGCTATAGTATTATTGTAGTCTGCATTGTACTCCAATAGAAATAGAAAAGTTAAATTTTCTGAAACACCTTTGACTGCAATTAGTTTATAAATAAGTTCCCTCAAATGAAAAAAAGAATCAAAAATAAATATATTGTCAAATTAAACAGCTATGAATGAAAATGTTGAAACAGTTTTCCTGAAAGTCCAAAACAGCCAAAAAATCACTATTTTAAATCCATATATTTTTTGGTCACTCTAATGTTCATATACCTATATGTATCAACTTGAAAGAACGGTTTCATTTATAACATGAACTATATTAGCTATCGTTATAAAGGACAAAAGGACCTCTTTAAAATCAGTGCTCACGTTTGATCCGATATCTTAAATTTGAGAGGGAAGCAATGAATTTACGGCGACGAGTCTCATGAAAAGTTTTATCAGGACACTCCAAGGAATATATTGGCATACTTCATCCTACTTATTTATAGAACACATTGTATATAATCTGACAACTCACCATATCTCATAAATTTTCGTTCAGTTTTCTAAATTACATACGAGTACATATATTTAAAAAAAAATAACTCCATTCAAACTTTAAGAAGTTTCATTTTCTCCATCTCCATTCTACATGTCCACTAAAATTCATTAGGGATTAAAATACAAAAACAAAAAAAACAAAAAAATGGGATTACACATTTTAAGTTATTTAAGGATAACCGAAATATCGAAATTTTCGGAAAAATTAAATTGGTTAATTATTTTTGCAAACCTCAAAGCATCCCAAAAGAATTAACGTTTATTTCATGGAGATGCATTCTGAGATATAAATTTAAAGTAACATCTACTAAGCAAAATTTGCAACATTTTTCAAATATCAAAAGATCGTATTTTTGTTATAAATAAATCGCAATAAAAAATAACTATTTTCAATATTGCCAAAATTCCATTAAAATGTAGGATAGTCCATCCACAAAATTATACAAAATTGATCGATTTGCTGTGTACTAGCCTTATAGGATTATGTCCTGTTCATATACACAAATTTGCATACCTACCTAGAAATATTCAATTTTCTCTTCTTTATTCCACAATATTATTGGACCGAATTTTACAAACACGTCCCATGATTAAATAATAGCTACTCACAATTATAAATAAATAGATTATAAATAGAACTGCCAACAAAAATTTTCGCCTCCCATGCAAAAATAGGAAATTACCAATGATAAAAAAATGCACATATGCAGAAAATGGCGGCATACACTTTACGAGCATGCAGACTACAGCCCACAGAGCTTTCAAATCAACTTAATGCTTTCCGAAAGCACATCATTCTATCTGACGGTGATAAAATGAATTAAAAACTCCAAATTGTATGCAAAATATATAAAAACAAGAAATTTTCGCGGCTACCATGGTTAACATTATTACTGACTTTATTTCCTTTAAAATTGCACTAAACAATTTGAGTTTTTCAAAATTAACAGAAAATGGTTCGATATCTGTTACAAATTAAACCTTCTTAATAATAATATCAGAATTTTGATAGTTATTCCTCTCTTAAAATAGCAACTTTCAAACGAAAATAAATTAGTAACCAAAACTTGTTTACTAGTTTTCTCTCCGTCACTTCCTCTTCCACTTCAAGATCTTCCATACGCAAGTACAAATTTATCTACTTGATGTACAATTATTACGTTATTATGTACCAAAGTTTGCAAATTTCATGAATTTGAGGATATTATAAAGCTAGTATAAAACCCCGAAATCTTTATTTTTGACACGTCATTACCTAAGTTTATGCTTTTTCTAAAACTATGTGCAATGTTAATCATGATAATACGCACAAATTTGACGTACAGTCGTACTAACTTTTCGTATTTTTTAAGATTTCAGTGGTAACCCCCCTTAATTGTAGTTTGAATCTCAAACTGCCTTAAAGTAAAAGGAAAGTAAAAAATCGTATCAGATGCAGTTTATTAACACAAGGAATACGAAATAAAAATTTTATTATGTTCGAGAGTTTTTTTTTTAGTTGTTTTCAATGTGAATCTTCCCGGCTAAACGACAAAAATTTTAAGACGGTTTAAAAAAAACTCTGAGTAGAAAATATTGTTCTTACTGTCCAATTGCTTAAATAGCCGGACAAGTGCGAGTCGGACTCGCGCACGAAGGGTTCCGTACCATCGTACAATATCTAACACTATGGACTTTTTATTTATTTTTTCAAATGAGAGTAGGCGTCAGGTGAAAGAATATTGCTGTTATTTGAAAAAATAATAATAATGCTCTCATTTAAAAAAAATGCCTACTTATGATAATAATAAGGAATGAGAATAAAACGAGGAAAAAAACGCCGAAAAAATCACGTTTCTTGTATGGGGCCCTCTTTAATTTATAATTTTATTTTATTTTTATTATTTGATGTTATATCGCCAATAGAAATACACAGTCTATGAAAATTTCAACTGTGTACCTATTGCTGATCATGAGATACAACCTGGTGACGGACGGATGGACAGCGAAGTCTTAGGGTAAGGAACCCTAAAAATGGCACAAATTTTGAACAGCTGTGAAATCCTAAATTATGTAAAATGGTACAACAATTCATAATTGATTATTACTTGGCAATTAGAAACAATAAAGATGTTAAATGTTGATGTTGATGTATTGCATTACATAAAAATTGTTTATGAAGTTTAACTTGTTTTAATTAACACAAAACTTAATTTTTAAAATTTCTGAAAAATGTGCTCCTCTGCACATTTGTTGTCATATAAAATTGAGATTGAAGGAGATATACTTGTATAATATTTGTCTGTAATTTTTCTGTTAATTCCAATGCATTCATTTAATACAACCGCAGTGTTGCCAAAATTGGATGCAGTTCAATGTTCATTTTGAGCTTGAAGAACACAAACAAATTTCACCCAAAATTTGTGCCATTTTTGACTGTAGATTAGATAGGAAGGCTCAGTCCATTCTTATTATATGTCAATGCTACTGGGTTGTATTCTGTCTGCCTTAGATTGTATAGCAAAAAGGATAGGCTATGAGAAGAAAAACTTAAGCATTTCTTTTTTCATGTAGTTAGAATCACATCGATGTGTTCGTTTTAGTCATGGAAATAATAAACTACGATATTTTCAGAGCGGGCACATAATTTAGTGGTTGAAATTGAATAAATTCAATAGAAGAAATCCATTATATCGCAAAATTTTAAATTTATAATATTATTATTTTTGGAATTTTTAAGAATTTTCCTAGTGGCGCAATTATTTTCTGATGATATTTATTGTCGTTGCCTTTATATGGCTGACATCATATAAATAACCCTAAGCATTCCGTCAAGGCTGTTTATTTATATAACGATTTCACTTAAAATTTATTTGAAACACTATAGTTTATAACTGAAATAATTAAACTTGCCTGGAGATGTCATCTATGGCAATAACTCTAATTGTATCTACAACACAGCACAAGCGCACTTCTTCACAACAATTCTAGACTGCGGAGTCTCGAGTATTTATTTATATGTTTATATATTTAAGTCTACAGAGAAAAGCTCCTACAGACGAAGCACTAAAAGTAACTTAACATTAAGTCAAAATGATATAAATATATGCTATAAGAAAAAATAAATGTGAAGAATATCTAAAGATATGCTTATCAATAAATTTGCTGTATAGTATATCTGAAACTACTACGCTCTTCGGTAAGATCTATGAAAGTACAAACAACGTTATAATTTCGAAAGCAATGGTTCATACCGGCCGTAACAAGTTCTGTGAGGGGAAATATATAATAAATCTCCACATCGAATAGAAAAACCAGGCACATAAATTTTGAATAATGCAATAAATTTGGGTAGCAGAAAATAAACCTGCCAAACATAATACTGAAAGCCTTTCTACGACACTCTAAAGTTTGGAGCCCAAGTAACCGACACCTGGCCTCGAATGGGGGAAGACCAGCTACCCAGATAAGCCTGCGCAAACCATAACGAGTAAATGATCTTTGTATAGATTGAATGCGTTTATTATGTAAAGCAGTATAAGGGCACCAAGCTACAGAGGAATACTCCAATATGGAGCAAACTAAGGAAATATATAATGCCTTTAAAGTATAAGAGTCTTCAAAAACAGTGCAGTTACGCTGAATGAAACCGAGCATTTCAAATGCCTTGCAGGTGACGTAATCAACATGCAAAGAGCAGTTAAATTTATTATCAAAAATGATACCAAGATCTTTAATCTCAGTAGGCCTATCTATATTAATGTGATCACGTAATTTAACAAAATAGGATTCATGCAATGAAAAAAGCTGAAGCTCTTACACTTGCTAGGATTGAGTTCCAAACAATTTAACGAGCACCAAACCAGAAGTTTCTTTAGGTCATTTTGAAGATGCAGACAATCTGCCAGATCTCTAATTGGCAAGAAAAATTTTTAGGTCATCAGCATACAAAATACGTTTACCGAAAGAGAATAGTTTCACCGCATCATTAATATAAGTAATAAACAACTGGGGGCAAAGATGACTGCCTTACAGCACCCCTGATTTAATTATAAATTTACATGATTTAAAAAAATCAATTTTTACACACAGCGAGCGATTACTTAAGTACTAATTAATCCACTTAAGAAAGGAGGAATGAAACCCGAAAGCATGCAGTTTCCTTACAAGCAGATCAATATTTACCCGGTCAAAAGTCCCATTCGTTAATACAAACATTTTTAAATAATACCAAATTGATTGTTGAGGACTTATCCTTCACGAAGCCATGTTACTGGGACCATATCATTTATTTTACGTGAAAATGCATCATGTTTGTTGTTATGCTTTCGAAACACTTGGGAATAGGTAGAAGTTTGGCAATTCCTCAGTAGTTTTTAACTGAATGCCGGGAGCCTGCTTTGTATATGGGAGTAATAAAAGGAAATTCCCACTGGTCTAGTAAAAGTCCTAGTGTAAGTGAAACGTTGTAAATTACTGTTAAAGCAGGTGCAAGAGTAACGTTGCAGTTTTTAAGTAAAATGTTAGGAACTAAATCGTGGCCGTAAAAGACATAATTGTTTAAAGATCTGAGTGAGTTATGTATTTCATTAAGATCGCAAGACATGGAACCATGATCAATAGCAGCATCAGAGGTATCCCAAGAAGAAGGTATAGGGAAAGAGCGGGATCTGAAACATAACCAGATTCGAACCAGTTAGAAAATAAGTCGCAGCTTTCTTGTTAATTGTTTGGGATCACATTATCCAGTTCCATTTGAATAAGAAATCCAGATGAAGATCTTATTAATAAATGTCCAAAAAGATTTATTGAAGATTTATTGTTAGTTTTGATGTGTCTTTCTGCAGACCAAATGTAGTTCCTAAAATATATAAAATCAATTTCGCAGATACTTCACTACAGTTTCTCACTATTATTAAGTATATCTAAATTACTTTTTATCACTTCTTTCAAGAAAAATCACTAAAAAACCACTATTTTTCGAAAATTCAAATAAATTTAGAAATGTCAGAAATTTCGAATTAACAACAAATAAATAACCCAGCCCTCTTTTCATTTTCCCCTCGTGTATACAAAAAAAAAAAACGCTTATCACACGTACACGAATTTTACATAGCATAGCCATGCTCTATAACTTAATGTCTGCTCTCGAGATAGGTGGATGTTGGAGAACATAGGGTTGCCAGCCACCTTAGTATGTGTACAATTTTTGAATTCATTTCATATATGATACAAAGGTACAATTTGAGGATTTGACGGAACGTTCAGTTTAATTACTTTACAGAGGCTTACAGACTTAAATCTAATAAACAGTAAATTGATTGGCAGGATAAGTATAAGCACAATTCAAAGTATGATGTCAGCAAAGGAGCTTTTAGATTCCGGAAAAAAGACTGAATTGTGAAGTATGGTCTGAAAAAATTTTAAAATTCTTGTAATTAGATTTTTATCTCGTTTAGTTTTGAGTTCACAAGTCCGTCATATTGCGGCCCCCTTAAACCTATCGCCCGGGGTAAGTACCCCTCCTCGCATAGATCTGACCCTGATATTTAAAAAATAAAAATAAAACAAAATGTGTGATGTTAATTTCTAGTGGTGGACATTTTTAATATCTATCTCTAAATCAGTTTCAGGATTTACCCGTCAAAAGGAAAGAAAATCATGACGTCCTGATTATAGGTAGCTAGTTTAGCTTGAACTATCCTAACTCTTGAGCGAGACTTTGCTACGTTAAAAACAATTAAACAAATTTTGGGAGAAAATATTAAAATAAAATGAAATATAAAGGCGAATAAACAAAATACAACAAAATTATTTATGATTATTATTATATTATTTAAATTTAAATTTCAAGTGCGGTGTATTTTTCTCGGTTTGGATGTCAAAGAATCTTGCGAATGGGGCTCCCATTGAAAGTACTTAATTTTCATATAGAATGTGATATAAGTGGGGTTATTGACCAGATGTTCCAGCTGATTTCATACGAAACTCATGCTGTTTTTAAGGCATATATTATTTTTGGAAATTTCAATATTTCGGTCTTGAGTGTAGACCATTATCGAGGCTAAACCCATCAAATCAAAATAAATTATGCAAAATAAAAAAAAACTAATATGGCAAATATGATTAGAAAATCAGAAAAAGAAAAACATAAATGGATTATTGCAAACCTCTTCAAAAATTTAAAACTTTAAATATTCTTTAAAAAAATTGAAAAGAGATATCATTGATAAAAAAAATAAACTGACTAGATAGATCAGATAAAAAAACATAAAGCATTCCGAAAAAACAATAAAAATAATAATCATATTAAAAAAAATTTAAAAAAATATACAATTAAACAGAATATATAATTAGACAATTAGGTGACTAAAAATGTAACAAATAATAGACTGATAGAAAACCATAAAACGATTAAAACTTGGAAACGGAATTTAAATTACTTAGAAACATGTGGAAAAATATGAAGTGCGTCCCGCTAATGGGATCTAAAATATCATTCATCAAGATACACCATTTTCTGCCATTAGAGTATGAAAATTTTTCGATAAAGGCTCACCTCAATTAGTTTACAAATTTTATGTCCATTTCTATTTCCATTACACGGTTCCACAGTATAACAAATATCCGAAGATAGCATTTCTTTGCATCTTGCTGTCGCCGTTCTTCTGAGCTGTTCCGGCTTCCTATATTAACTGGTAATTTTGGTGCCGTCAAGGGAATTTGAAGCAATAAAGAAATGAAATCTTCACCAACTTGGTTCATTCTGCCCTCTTGGAACGCCATGCTACGGACCTTTAGTCTGACCGGTCGTCTCAGTCACCCAGTTCACGCATTTAATAAGTATGCTTCGTTCAATTGGGTAAACTATCATATTGACAGCAACCTAAAACACTAAGGGTTTACTATTCATATTTTAAGTGTTTTTTTAGTGTAAATTACATGAATGGCTAGGTAGGTACATAAGTGATATACTACTACTTAAGTGTAAAAAAACAGTGATAACTGCTACAAATCATCATTCTCATTACCAATGCGAAAAGTTACATTAATCCAAGTATTTACTTGTCGTTGCCTTTTATTTTTATCCTTAATCGCAATCCATCCAAATAACTTCCGTTTCCATCTGTTGTAAAAAAATCAAAAAATAGAAAAAAAAGACAAAAATAAATAAAAATAACACCAAAGCAAATCGAAGGAAATATTTTCTACCAGATTAAATCTCATCCAAACAAATATTGACTAGACTACAGTCCGGAAAATAACTCCTCGGATTCTCACGGAATTTATCTACTCTTAGCAAATATCGGACATTTATTAAAGCTACTAAATAACAGGAATTTGCTTTGACACGGAATATTTTGTTAACAAAGTCGGCCCAGAGAAAGAGCGCTCCACACCAAATTGCCACAATCTATGGATTCAATGTAGTGGAACACATTATTTCCGGTGCTTTAACCATTACAGGAAAACGTATTTACGAAAACGTATTATCCATCTATGGATTGCAAAATTGTCGCACAATTTATAGCATGCGGTCGGGTATAATGGTCATAAATTAAATTAAGTTTAATCCGCCTACACCTGGTGCTCTTTCTAGAAGCATGTATCTTTCCTCTCTGGCATTACAAGTAGATTTCATCTCCGACTGAATAAAATAATCGGATATTTTGGCAACATGTACCTACTGTATATTATGTATATAGGTTCTACAATATTGACATACATACATTATATTGCACACTTAAACTATTCACATTCCGTGCTATTTCTGAAGTACTGCTGCACTCGTAATCGTACTATATCACGAGCCGCCCAGTATATGAAATACTTGCAGCAAATGTAATTTCGAATGGAAATTGGTTTTCGTCAGTGCGAATCAGGAAGGACTTGAATTATCATAATCCAGCACAGTAGAGAAGCGTCGATGGCCCATGTATTCTGCACGTTTGAACTGACAATGCCAATACTGACAACTGCACCCGGGAAGTATTCATTGCAGATCTACTTTTGGATATGATGGATGGACGCGATTGATTAGAAATTTTGAAATTCAATGATTTTGGCAAGTTTGTAATAATATTGATAGATTCGGATGTTGAGTATAGATTAAGTGCAGGACGAACATATGTCGAAACGTTATGCTATAGTCAAAACTAAAATCACTTTTAATGACCAAAAGGCTGCTTAATGACGTACATCTATTTTCAATTTAGTCTTTCATGGTATAGGATGCTCGGACGGAGCATTACAGCGCCGTCAGGTTCTGTTTAGAATTGTTTTTGAAATTTCTATAAGCCAAAGTCGTCAAAGGGCCTCCATATTTGTACGTATGAACAGGTTTATTAAAATTTACCGTCTATAATCAGACAAAAACAGATTCTGTCAAGAAAAATGATTTTATATATAATTTTACTTCAAACTCTCTATACTAAAATTATTTATGTTTTTTATTTAAAATTATGAAAAAACAATTTATCTTAGAGGTTTAGCATTTTTATTTATTTATATATTATGCCATAATTTCAGTCCAGATCGAATGCTTAATTGGGGCCTTGGTATTATTGTTAATTCATTCACGAATAAAAAGCCTTAAAATCGATAAATTATTTCTTCACTCAAATAGTATTTAGTAGTACTATTTAGTTGAACCATTTTTCCACGTAATCGCTAACGTTCCCGCTCTAATAAATCTCATTCATTCCGATATTTTTGTGTGTCAGCAAATAAATCGTTAAGATTGTAAAAAATTCGTGAAAATTGAAAAAAAATCGTTGAGATTGCAAAAAGTTCGAAAGATAAATCATCGAACAATTACAAAAATTTTGTTCAGATTGCTAAAAAGCTCGAAGAATACATCGTTGAGATTGGAAAAAAATCGTTAAAATTGCAAAAAGTTCGGAAAATAATCGTAAAAATTGGAAAGGCATTCGCAAGAATTGCAAAAAGTGTGTGTATGTGTGTGCGCGTGTATTTGTGTGTGTATGTATGTGTGTGTATGTGTGTGTGTGTATGAGCGCGCGTGTTTCGCTATTTCTGCTGTTTTTCTTTAAATGCTGGAATTTTTCATAAAATTTGCACAGTAATTCGCAAGAATTTCCAATATATACATATATGTATAAATGTGTGTTGTCGAGTTTTTCGCTATTTTTGAATGCTACAATTTTTCATAAAAATTGCACAAAATTTGTGTGTATGCGTGTGTGTGTGTGTGTGTGTGTGTGTGTGTGTGTGTGCTGGTTGGTGGAGTGTGTTTTGCAGTTTTCGCGTTTTTCACTCTTTATTTCAATTTTTATGATTTTTTCTATTTTCCAAATTTTTTCCAATTTTTTTTCAATTTTTCCGACTTATTTCCAATTTTCCCGGTTTTACAAACATTTTTTTCAATTTTCCGGATTTTTCCTCCAATTATCCCGATTGTTTTCCAATTTTTCTGATTTATTTCGAATTTTCCAGAAAATTTTCCATTTTTTTCGATTTTTCTGACTTATTATCAATTTTCCAAGTTTTTTTCAATTTTTCCGATTTAAAATTTAAAATTTTTTTCCATTATTTTTCCAAATTTTTATAAAAAAAAACATAATTAATTAATTTTTTTATTTATACGCGGCAGTGACTACATATCCCTCCCCACGCGGACAGTTTCTTTGCTTCCTCCCACATCATCCTTCATTCCAATCTTGATTCAATATCAGAAATCAAACTTCACGTACATTTTTATGCATATCATCTTTGCATTCACGCCGCAAGGCAAAAAGATCTAATCAAGCTGTGATGAAGATTTTACCAACTATTACGATTTATTTGTGATGTGTAAGATTTTTCCAATTTTCATTGTGATTTTTTTCCAATTTTCATTGTGATTTTTTTCCAATTTTTCCGAATTTGAAGTTTTTTCCAATTATTACGATTTTTTTTTCATTTTTTTTAATAACAAAAACAAAATTATTAATTAATATATTGATACGGCAGTGTATATACAGAGTGTCCCGTAAGTAGACGTCAAGCCGGAATCGCGTAATAGACAAAATCATAACAGTTACCAGAAAAATATAAAAAAAATCTACGTCATGTATTTTTCAAATTATAGACATTTCTTTTGTATTCGAGAAAGTGTACACCCTTTGATTGTTTTTTAGCTCCTGTTACTACAAATCTATACTTTTTTCAATTTTATTTTTCTTATGTAATCCCGAATAGTGCTTATGTAACCTGCTGCTTTAAATTCTAAGCCAACTGCTCCAGCTTGGAAGAAAATGTCACATTTTGCCGAACCAAGAATAGAAAATTAATACTTCACCCAACTTAAACTGACTGTACTGAAAAGAAATTGTACTACCCCAGTTTGGCAAGAAACTTTAAACATTTACGCATTTAATAAGGATTCTAAAATGGTATAACACTTGGTACAATATTTCTTAGATTTCGGAAAAAAACATTTTTTTTCTTCAAGAAACGTGTATCTGGTTGGAAATGAATACTTGACAGCAAAAGTACTGCTTTGTTTTTTTGGAATGTACTTTACTGCTACTGGGTGAAAGGAAAAATTTACGAAAAACCCTCTCGGTAGTGGCGGATCTAGCATTGGATTAAGGGGGGGGGGGGGTCATCTTACAAATTAAATTCAGAAAAAAGAACATCCAGCGTCGTGAGGTACTAGGAAGGTTTCTGCTATTTCATGCGGGTACAATTTTTTGTGTCAAAAATATTTCTTACGTCGGTACCAACATTCAAAAAACCATTGGCGGGAAGTTGAAAACTGATTTTAATAATATCTTTAGAATTTCTTTTGAGTATCTATAAATATATTGCCTTTGGTAAAATACTTTTAATCACTAATTAACCCAAATAGTTAATTTAAAAACATTTATTTCGACGAACCCACTTATTTATTTGTTGTTTACAGTTCTGTCTCAGTTGGTACTTATTGCTTAGACCGGAAGAGAACGCTATATAAAAGTGAGCCTACTTTATGTAGTGTATTTCTATGGCCATAGTCAGTTCAATTTATACACGTCAGTGGTTTTACATAAGAACGCTGCAAATATTTCAGAATCTTAGGAGGTCCTAAAGTGAGGGCTCTGATGTGCAAGTGATGGAGTCAGTTTCGTGGTTTGGGAAGTGTTTCTGGAGTGTTTTAGAGCATCCAAATTTGAGATCCTAAACTCCAATTCTCAGAGAAAAAAAATCTAAACACATACATCACATGCATACAAAAAAATTCATTGAAATAAATTTTTATTTTTTTAAGTTTTGGAATAACAATTTTTTTGAAGTTTACTTTAATTTGGGGGTCATGACCACCACGCCCCCCCCCCTTGATCCGCCACTGCGTTTCGGTGTCTGAATTCGGAATGTAGGATTTGTATTTTTTGATTACTCTTACCACAGTATACGCCGGTGTACATATTTTGGACGAATCCCTTTCGTATCAGGCAATAATCTTTAACTAAGCGTATATGGATATTACATTACATAGATGTAGTAGGGGCTATAAGTGATGATTCTGAACATCACATTTTGCTGCCCATGCACCAATGTAATATACCCGGTAGATAAAACGCTGTAATTTTCATGGTCATATAAGGGTTAATAATGGGTAGCAGCTTGTCTAAAAGGTTTAACTTCATATTGAAAGGTATGGGCAACACGTTGCTAGAATGAATAAGTCCCGATGATCTATAATTACTGATTGTCTTTATTGATTATGCGCAGCTTATTTATATATTAATTCTACTCACTCGCAAAGTAATATTTACATATTGATTAGTGCATGATTACTATGAAATATTGATTAACACTTTGTTAGCAATTTGTTTATTACGAAATATATGTTGTGCCTGCTCGATAGTGGGTCACTTAATTTGTTTATCAGCCAGCTTTTTCATTGGCGCTTAAGTTGTGTAATGTTTATAATTTGTTTATGTTGTTGAGGGTTTTGCTTGTTAACAAGGGTAAAAAAAATCCAATTTAAAACAAACTTATTTGCTTAAAATTGATATTCATTGTGAACTAAAGCTCCATGGTATTCTGAGTCTTAATTAATAATTACCTTAGCTGCAAACCAACTCAATGAAAGCAAACCCAATTCCAATTACACACCAATTTTTAACTAATTCACATATCTCAGATGGTTTTCACTACAATTAATCAAAATCACCAAATTCACCACAGACAGTTTCATCTGCATCGATTAACATCAAAATATTGCCAGCAGAACTGCAGAGTAAAATCCTTAGGGACAATTTCGGATTGAATTCAGAATTCGGATTTTGCTTATGGTGGCTTGTACATCAGAGCACTATAAAAAGGCCAGCAGATTGCGTACATTCCTCTTTCATGAGCGAGGCATTGAAATGGCAAGATCAAGCTCCTATACATTCCTTATACTTTTCTCCCTTGCATGGAAAGGCAATCTTGGCATTTTCATTGTTATTGAGGTCTCGCGTTAAGAGGTATTCTTAATTGGACCTTCGACCACTAGGCATTTATATTTCCTTCTCCCTCCAACCTCATGTTGAGAGGCATTCTTAGATGGGCTTTCGATCACTAAATATTTATATTGCTTTCTCCCTCCTGCCTGGCGTAGAGGGGCATCTCTCGCTTGTCTTTGGACCGCAAAGCATACCCACGTGTTGGTATTAACCTTATACAGATGTTGGTCGCATGTGGATCATGGGGAATGTTTTAGGGCTGGCTCTGATTCTCCGTTTCTCGAGCCGGAACCCACCGTAGGCATTGCCACCTCAGGTATCGGATCTCTCATCAAATCGGATGTTCGTTGGAAGCGTTAGCAGAGATGGGAGAACCTAAGCTGGTCACAATATTTTTTTTTTATGGGCCCAATACAAATTTCTCTGATTTCCTCGTGGCGCTCGGAAGGAAACAATGTAGAACTGTGGTTGGCATCATTACCGACCACAGCTCGCTTTACGCTCATCTAACAAGGTTGGGAGTTGTTGACAGTCCTGAGTGTCTCTTGTGCCTGAAAGGAATACCTGAAGCAACCGAACACTTTGTGTGCTTGTCTGTCCTCCACCCACAACTGCCAGAGAATACTCTAGGGTCTGCTCTTCTACTTCCTGATGAGCTGAAAAACTTTCTCAACAAGACCTGATACGCTTCATTAAGAGGACAGGAAGGGTTTGGTGATGGAGTTTCTAGCAGGATAGCACAATGGGCCAAAAAAAACATATACATAAATAAAAAGCAGTGGTGAAAGTAAACCTCCTTGTCGTTCCATGATATGCACAATAAAGCTGTCGGGAAATCTGTAGAGCCTTACTTTAAGAGTTGCTGTTAAGATCCTTTTAAAATCCGTGACCAGTGTCTGAATTAACAAAATTATTTCTGTTTTGGTTGCTTACCTGAATATATTTCATATATTTTTAGTTGTTTCGTTTCCATGCTTTTTATGCTCTAAATAGTCTCTCTTAAAAGTTTTTGTGCATATTGGCCATTGATCATTGCTGCTTAAAAACTTATACTTTCAACTATTTTTGAGTATCCTTCTGTGTTGACATTTCTACCAGGATATGTTTGAATATTTCTTCCGTTTAAGTTATAAAGACGTTTTTTTCTGCAATCCATATCACGTTAATATCTGCATCGTTTAGAAAACCCAGCTGGTCGATCCACTAAATCCACTAAAATTCTCTACCTGCGATTAGTAGGAATAAGTTTAATTTAGTTTCAAGTTCTTCCATCTGGTGATTTCTTTGTTTAAAAATTAAAAGGACCGATCATAATTGGTAATTTTACGTAAGTGGTACACTTATGCCAGACCATAAGAAGACAAATTCGGGTAGTAGCCTAAGCTGTTTTTCTACCATGGGGAAAGGGTTTTAGTTTTGTTCCGGTTTCAGTCCGTTAAAAAAGAAATGTGGAGCAAATTACAAACTATTGGAAAAAAGTTTAAGATAGACTTTGGAAAATTCCTAGGTTCATCCTGAAAATTGCAAAATTTTAGAAATTCTTAACTTTTGCGCTCGTAGAATCGTATGTGCTTTTTTACTTATTCGAATGAAAGTATTTTTCGTTTAATTTGGTAACTATCCTTCATTGAATTGATTTACATGTAGATGACTATGTAAGACATTTTCTCGTTTGCACCCAAGATATAAATAGTTAAACTTAACACTGAACGAATTATGCAATTCTAGCAATTTTGTTTTCCAATTTTCACCACGCAACAGAAAGCAATAAACGCGCATAATCAGCTGTCAATAAAAGTTTCAGAACTGGAAATGTTCATAAGAGGTACCGTAAAATTTTCTGCTTACAGAATTCACCTTTTCCAGTTATATGTGTCAAAAGTTTTGCCTTTTGATAGGAGATCCAAAAGTCGGGAAGTTTATCTCTTATTGTGGGATTTAGCTGCAAATATGGGATGTTTATCTGACTAAAACAATAATGTTAGCAACGAGTAGAGCCCAGCTTTCTGGATCCTATGTACACATAGGATGCACAGCATGTATCGATTGATTTTATATCGAATATATACAACACACGGTCTTGATGTGCAATGTGGGTAATGTATGTACATACATCACATTCTCCATCTTCCGATGGGAATATGAAAGTTTCAGAACCTTCAAGAGAAGCTTTCGCATTGTTATCATGAACCGAATTTTTGCACTTTTTCTTATCCTTACAAGTAATAAATAAAAGTAAGGACCTAGTACAATGGCGTTGGTAATAAATTTTCATTTGCTTTTTCAAATATTTGTTGCCTTCTTCATAAATGGAAAAAATATTAAAAACTTCTTATGAATTCTTAAATCCGATAATACTTGTACTACAACGGTTCGTCGGACAGTAAAAATGCTTGTGACCAATTTTACTTACCCTCATATCAATTACGATATCCTATTCTGAAGAACCTTTCAGTACAACAAAAACGTTTCGGACTGATCGTTTTCACAGTATAAACAAAAATACTAAATTTCAACATGGCAATGCCAGAAGGAGTTGTCCAATTAAGCCCATTTATATTTACTATTTCTATGAAAATGCTGTGCACAAAATTTCAGCTCTCAAATAGTGAAAAGCGATATTTTTGTATATTTTTCCCGCACTTGTTAAAATCAGTCAAAAATGGAGAATAGAAGAATCTTAATAAATAAACGAATTGAAGAATAAAAGTTCTGAAAATTCTTCTATTCTTAATATTTGACCGATTCTAACAAGTAAGGATTCGATTCCCGTCCGGAAAAAATAAATAAAAAATTGAATTTACAACTTATTTGTGCGTTGGCATCGTTACTGGTTAATGCCACTTGAAAGCAAAACGTTATTTAATAGGCTAGATAAATATTATTAAAAAATAAGAGGGAAAAACATCTGTCTCGTTAGCTCATTGATAAGAGCAGTCGCCCGGAAAGCGGCTTCAAACCCCTGACAAGGCGGCTTTGTTTTTCCTCTTGTATTTATAATTTGAATTAGAATCGTTAAAAATAAAAGTTCTTAAAATTCTTCTATTCTGTGACATTTTTGAATGGCAACACCACGAAGTAGATACCACATTTATCCCTATGATCGAAATATATTTTTCTTCTTTTTTTAAAGCCCGTATGCAAAAATTCCGCCAAACAGATAGAGTGACAGACGGACGGACCAAGGGAAAGGACGGACGGACAGACCAACGGACAAACGGACACGCAAAAGTTAAAACATTTTATTATGAGTGAATGTCCAACCCATTTTGCTCTACCAGCATTAGTTTTGTGCGCTACAAACAGACTGAAAAACTGAGTACCTATACCCTATGACCTCTTTTAGGATATAAAAACCGGACAGATGGATGATAATCTAAACAGATAACATAGATTTCTGTCATAATGATATAACAAGTGCTTGTAAACGAAAAAAAGAATGAACCGTAACTACGGGGGTGGTAGTGAATTTTGCTCAAAGGATGAATTAAAAAAATACATGGAGCTTTTGCAAGATGTAATGACTGAACGGGTTGAAGATTAAGTCGCGCAGAACTTCATTTATCAACCATAATGAACATAATGCAGACGGTAATTGAGCTGCTGCAAGTAATGGTCCTCAAGATGACCTCAATCGGGTTTAGATTGAAAATCTTTGGACGCCAGATTTTCAACATATAGGAACTAAAAAACTGTATTAAAATTCGAAAGGGAGTCCACAGATATAAAAAATTTTATTCAATCTATACCTCGATGATTTTGTTGCATTTTTAACATAATTTATGTTGGTTTTGTGTGAATTTCCATCCATTTTACCTTGAATTTTGTTTATTTTATTATTTATTTATTTATTTATTTATTTATAAAAATTAATACGATAGTAAACAGACACATAAATCCAATTACTTACTACCGTTTGGTTAGCGCTAATTGACTTCAAAAGAAAAAAGAAAAAGAACCAACTATCAGATTTACATAAGGAACTTAAACCTAGATTAAGAGGATGATAAACAATAATTTCATTAGAAAGGGAATAGTATAAAATTAAATAATGTAATTGCAGATAAATTTCAAAGTCATAGAAATACTATTTAAATTTAAATTCATTTATAAATCAAAAAGCTTAAGTAAAACTAAGGATAATAGAAATACAGAGTTAAAAGTAGGGTAACACATATAGGAGTAAAGATAGAAATTAAATTAACTTTAAAACAGTATAATGTGAGGTAAAGCAAAGTAGAGAAGAGAGGGCAATAGAGCATACAGCGAGGTTAGTATACAGAAAAAAGAAAGTGAAGGAAGTAAGCAAATAAAAATTAAAATTAAGTTGATCAATTCAGAATGGAGAAATTATCCAGAGCATTAATTTCAGCTAAGAGGCTGCGCTTAAAATACCCGAAGCTATCACTAATGGCCAGTTTCACAGTCGAGTTTAAACCAAGGTTTAGTTTAAACCACCCTCCAAGTTTAAACGTAGTTTAAACCAAATCGGGTTTCACAGTGCATTCTTTTAGTAACGTTGGTAGTAATGATTAAATTGTGAATTAAATTAGTTATCGCCACCATTGTGAAGCAATGAATCAATCTGTCAATCGGAAAAAGTAAACAGATCAGAAGTAAAAAATAAAAAATATGTAGTTATATTTTCAAATTTTAAATATGCCAACATTAAAAAAGGATGAAAATTTTAGCATAAGTGAAGTTGAGCTATTTATTGCCTTCACTAATGCATAAAAAAGATATATAATAGAGCGCAAGAAGACGGACAAGAATAGATTCGAAGACAAAGTGATAAAGTTCTTTACTCAAACTGAACCTAGCATAAAAATCAACGTCGTCCCACTAATTAAAATGATTTGGCCGATTTCTAATTACTACTAATTACTAATTATTTTCTTCATACAAAAAATGCAATGCTACTGTCAAAATAAAATTATCTTGAGTTTAAACCGAGGAAGGGCACGGTTTAAACCCGGGGTTTAAGCCAAACTGTGAAACTCATTCGTCGAGTTTAAACTAAATATTTGGTTTAAACTCAGACTGTGAAACTGGCCATAAGTATATCCAAATCATTGTATAAGGCATTGTGGGCCCTTTGAATTCTAACCAAAGGTGACTTGAGACGCAAGTTGGTACGGGGTGGATCTATATGAAACGTAGACAGCTGTCGAGTTAAATGGCTAGGAAGGCTAATTTTTAATTTGGACAAAAGCTCAGAGGAATCAAAAGAGCCGTGTAATATTTTAAATAACAAAGTTTCATAGAGATAGGAACGACGTGCTTCCAGGGATACCATGGAGTATCTAGTCAATCTGCCGACATAGTGTTCATATAAGCCCGTAACTTTAAAGTACAAGTACCTAGTAAATCTGCGTTGGACACTCTCGATTTTATTTTTGTATGTTATGTAAAAGGGATTCCAGATTGGGGAAGCGTATTCTAATATATATCTAACTAGGATATTGTACATAGTTTTATGGGTTGGGGGCTGTTTAAAAGGCCTAGCTCACCTTAAGAAAAACCCCAGAGTTTTAAAAGCTTTATTGGTGATATTATTAATGTGAGAGTCAAACAATAGCTTATTATTAAATTGTACTCCCAGGTCATTTATTTCTGAGACACGGGTAACTGGAAGAGTGCCCAACTTATATTCCCAGTACACCGTAGTGCGTTTTCTTGTAAAAAAAAAATGCATTTGCATTTTTCCACGTTTAGGGATAAATGGTTTTCGTTACACCATGAGAGTAGCTTCTGGACGTGATTTTGGAGATACTGGGAGTCAGATGGATCATTTATTACTCTATAAATTTTAGTGTCATCAGTATAGATTAAAGACAAGGAGCAGAGTTCTTTGGGAAGGTCATTAACGTATAATAAGAAGAGAAGCGGGCCAAGAATCGAGCCTTGGGTTACGCCCGAAGTTTGGGTATATAGATAAGAAGAGAAACCATTTATTACAACAGAGAGCTATCGATTCGAGAGATATGATTCAAACCAGAGGGTACTGCTAGAGTAAAAGCCCATTTTTTTCATCTTAGTCGTACCTATATTGTGATTGATTCTATCGAATGCCTTAACTAAAGGTATTGTAGTCCTTAGTATGCTTGGATTTTATACACTTTAATCTATATTTTTTCATGAATTTGACAGCATGAATTAGGTTCTGAGAGAACCAGACAGGATAAGTGCTCCGTCTATTCGATATTCGGGGAATATAATTTTCAATTGCCATGTTGAGATGATTTTAAAATACTTGAAAGGCTTTGTTATGGATACAAACATCTATATAGTATTATCAAGTATTTAAAAATAAATGAAAAAAAAATTGAATTACTTAACAACATTTCTTTATGATATTCCAAGAAAATGTGGTGCTTTTATGTGAATTTTTACTACTGTATGTTTCGAGACAACAACAATGTCCACCTGAGAAAAAAAGGCATCAACTTTACAAGATATGCCATATTACGTATTCAATAGTTAAATGTAATTTTTTATGCACAAGAAAATCCGCCAGAGAAACAAAGAAATTTAATTATAATGAAAAAAATGCACTACCTGATACCCTACAATAATTGATTTATTGATGCAGCATTTAAAGTAGTTCCAACTATACTCAAATAGCTGTTCATCATCGATGAATTATTGGATGAAACTCTATCTATGATATTACTGCATTAGGAATTTAATTAATGTCGCGAAAAATTGAAACATGGTATAATGAAATGCTGTACGGCCTCTTAAAATTTGCATATCAATAATCTCAGTTATCCTTAAATACTCATTTTATGTGATTTGGAAAAGGCTAGTATAAAAACCTTTAAGAACTTCCTTTATGGGACTATGGAGTTTAGGACAAGGACTTATTGAAAGTATCACAAAATTGATGGAAGTAAATTACATTAATAGACAAATATAAAAAAATAGAAAACGTACATGGCCAAAGAATCCATCTTCAATCGTTAATCTTTGAAAATATTGTTACGAGCGTGGCCTTAGCTCGTTATTTAAAACGCAATATTTCAGATATCATTACAAGTTCTTTATTTTATTTAACTTCACTATTTACTTTTATAACATTTACAAACAATTATCAAATCAACTCTTTATAGTTATCGCTAGTACTGTAATTCTAATTATCGCAATAGTTTATTTCGTTCATTTCACTCTCTGAAATAAGACTGCCTCCTGGATGTGAGTAGCGCCGTATTTATACTCAACAAATTATCCTAGAACCTTCCTGAATATTCCGTTCTCCAAACCCAGTTTACTAGGATGTCACTAACCTAAAGTTGTCTCCATTTCCAATAGATGTCGCTTGTATCACTTTGTGGCGCGTAACAATATGTATTTAAAGCTACATCGAACCAAAAACAGAGTGGAAATTTGGTATAGATGCTTGAGTGACGTCGCTAGCAAACTTCCTACTAATGTTAATAATTCATATCGTATCACCACGCACCAATTCTCTTCAGTACGGTCAGCTTCTGCTAGCTGCAAATGCCAGAAGAAAATGCTAAGCAGACCCCATTAAAATTCTGAGAAGGAATCATTTGCGGCGAAATACTACGTATTTACTTTAGCACTTAGCCAATACAGCCATATTGGTAGGACTAGCATCTTCGGCAGGCAGAAACTGACCGTACTGAAGAGTATTAGTTCTTACTAATACGAAACGCCTTATACACATTGCTATCTGCGCCAACTGCAAGTATTACAGTTGTAGTTATCATTTTTTTTTAATTTCTATGTCAACGATATTATTAGCAGATGACTAAAATTTTTCAGTTTTTTTTTTTTTACAATTATACACAAAGCTCGCTTATTATCAAATAGTAAACTAAATAATATAACACAAAGTAAATCGGAGTTTTACATGAATGTTTTTAACACACACTAATATCATTAGTATTGGAATGAACCGGGGTGTGGTATACATACATATGTATATTACAAATTGCCTTACAGCATAGTTTGAATTCATAAATTAAAGCTCAGCTTATTCTCACCTTCATTTTCAACGATCTGCGGCATTTCAGCCACTTCCAGGTGAACTCTCCAATTACCCATAAATTTCAGCAAATTATACATACACTAAAAGTATTGGAAACGATCGTATCAGCCAGCAATTCGCAAAAAAAATCGATTTGACTTTCTATGGCACCTATTAGCACCATTTCTTTTTTGTCTTCATACATTTGCAAAACTGCAGATTGAAAACAATCCTTCAGTCATGCAAACATACATTCATAATATAAACATAATTCAATCAGAGTCAAGGCTTTATAATTTAAAGCACCCAAAACATAATTTATCACAAGAAAATCTCATATACACCGTGTCCTCTCTTTGTCATGTATCACAGTGAGTCAAGTTTTCCGACATGAAGGACCTCAGTAAGTTATACTTTGTCAAAACATCGCATCGTACAGGAAAACTTTGACAAGGGTCGATTAAATAGCAAAATGAAAACTTTATGCTACACGCATCCTATAAATTCGGTAACTATGTCAGTCAGTGACATACACAATTCCTCCACTGTCCCCAATTTAACTGTGTAGGAGGATAGTGTGAAATGAGTAATTTATGATGGTCTATTTACCTACATATAGGTACATATATACATGTAGATAAATTTTATATTGAACCTTGAGAACTGTCTCATGTACCTGACACAATTCTCGTTCGGAATTTCTTGGTCCTGTACCGGTTGCTCCCACATTAAACTTGCCAGGATGCTAAACGTTTTATCTATCCCATTACAACCGTTTTCAAATTGCCTAGTAAAATCTTATCTGATGCTGCTGTATCGGCCATTACGGTATTAATGGGCAATTGAGAGGTAAAACCGATATGTATATGAGACCCGTATGAGATTCCTTTTTTCAGGATGGATCTTGTTATTGAAGATATTTTTGTTATGTGTGGCAATACCCAGAGGTATTTTATTAAATTAAATTCAGAGATGACCCTCTTGTTTTTGGTTTATTTTCATTCTATTTCCATTTTTTTCTTTTTCTTCCTCTTCTTTTTTATATTTCAATTTTACTTAAACAACATTACATCCTCAAGGTTGATTTCACCTGAGAATTATTTCGTCCTGAATAAACATCTTTCGGGAATGAGTAATTGCCTATTTTCAGCTGTACTTACTGCAAGTGGTATTAAAAAGAGGACGTAAAAAAACACACAGAATCCAGGCTCAGGAATGAAAAAAAGAACCGAAGAGGACATTTATCAAACTCATTGCGCTATTAAGAGTCAAAAATGTTACACAAAGCGATGCTGCCGCTCATTAAAGTGACAAATGCCTAAAACATTGTTCACATAATTTTTGTTGCCTTAAAAGTGGCTAGCTCTTAGCTGCTCTACTCTCAACCAACCTACAATATAATTTCGACTACGTCCTAGTTCTGGGTCATGCAACTTAAATTCCATGATTCGAGTGGACATTTTATTTGTGAAAAATGTTACATTTTATAAGGTTACCCCACGTGTTTCTCTATAGCATCTATAGAAAAATGTTTTCTGTCCACGATTTATAGGAAGGATGAGAAAGGAATTGAGAAAAGTTTTTTTTTTTTTTTTTTTTGTGGACACACAAGTAAGGGACATGAGAGGTTAAGCTGGAAATTATGCAGAAATTAGGTTTTTAATGATTTTTTTAAGGAAATAATTTTAAAACATTTTGTTCAAATAAATTTGCATGTAGGTTCACATACCTTTTGGAATAAAATACGGGAGAAATTATAATAATTTGATTAATGGGAGGTTACCGTCGAGAGGCACGAAAAAAGCATGAACTTTGGAAAATTGTTTTTTACATAAAATAAATACTTTTGAAAATGGGTTTTAACGTATTTTATTGTTCTATCAATGGAGAGTAAATTCCAATTTTATTTATAAAAAAATATACAAAATCGCGGCTCCAGCTCCCATCAAACAAAACCGTGTGCGGCGTGTTTTAGTCTGCTCGGGGCGCTCCACAGCTGTACCAGTTCATTCAAAGCAAATATGGTTGAAAATGATTAAAGTAGATAATATCTGGGGGGCATTACCGGTTTTCGTTTTCAAAAAAAAAAAAAACTCTGAATAGCACAATACCAGCCGTTTGAAAAAAAAACATTTTCCTGTTAATTTTTTTTTGCTTCAACGGACGAAAAAAGTATTTCTAAATAAATTTTTGACAAAAATCGCTTCCTGATAGTCCCACAAATTGAATGTCCTTTCAGTTGCGCAGATATTCATGAGAATCGGTTCATCTTTTGAAGATTTAGAGCGAATCGCGCGCTGAAAAATGTTATTCGCAGAAAAACTTATATAAAGTTTAACGTTATAAAAAATCTTTGACAGCTTACTTTAACTATTCCAGCAGGTCTCCATAGAAAGTGCGCTCCGAGCGCCTCAGCTACCTATTTTTCAGCCGGCTGGATAATAATTATAAAAAAATAAAAAATCTAATTTTTCATCGTCATGAATGGTAACCTCCCCGATGGATATAAATTTTTTGTGCTCTAAGGAAATTTTAATTTATTTTCCGAAAAAAATCTTTTCTAATAAGTTGAATTAAGTGTAAATTAAATAAGTACGGAATGAATGGGGAATAGCATCCAAGAATTAGAAAAAAAATCCCATAGCCGAGGAATCTGAAAAATCACTGTATTATAGTTGTGGAATCTGACGAAGAGATGGCAGCGCAGGCATTATATTCTAGAAATAGCTATCAATCATAGGTGACTTATAAAATTTCTGACTTTCTAAATATATACCTGTAGCAGTATAAGTTAAGTCGTGTGGTTAATTTTAATGCAATTTTCTCGAAACCAATAAATGGACTATAATTGTAAGAAAAATCATTAAGTGAAACAAAAAATACTTTAATTAGTTAAGATTATCTGAATTATATCAAAGCCTTAGCGTATTAAACTCTAAATCAAATATATAGCGCACTTAATAATTTCACAAAATTTGTTGGTACTCGGAGCCGGGAGTAGGTATTATGTCTTATTTTTAGCATTGCTCGTGGTGGTCACTGGATCATTACTAACGGAATATAATTACCGTACTAGCGATCTATTATAGCTCTAATTCTTCTTAATTAAAAACTGTGCTCTATTTTTATTTGTGTAATGTAAAGCTGAACGCAAACAAAGTTAGTTAGCTAATATTTTATTATCTAAATAATTTTCTTGTATTTTTTACACATTCAAACGTGAAATATTGTTTGAAACAAAGAATAATTATAATCAATTGTAATTTATGTCAAAAATATAATAGATGATCTTCAATTCCTAGTATTTTATTAATTGTCGCATACCTGATATATTTAGTGTATACCTTGGATACTCTCAAGGAAATATGAACAATAAAAATCAATGTGTGTACTCAGCACCTATTTACTAGTAGATCACATTTCCGTGAATTGTCATCGACTTGTATATATTTGACTTCAGGAACAGTACTGCCAAAAGGACTAAAGTTTCTGTATTGTCTTCGGAGCTTGGTATATTGAAATTCTGAAGTAATATAATTTCTTCCATCCTACATAGCACAATGATCTTGGTTACGTTTTTCTGTCTACCATGGGCCCATAAAGAAACGCACGTTACGAAACAACGACGTCTTGAAGTTATCTATGTTACGGAAATGGGGCAACATAGTTTGGAAATTATTTGGGTTAAAGACCTACTATACTATACATATATTAAAATCGAGAGTTTGAATGTCTAAACAAAAACGTAAGAACTTGGTCACAGTGACGTAAATGTGTCGAAAGTGTGCCGCTTGACATATACTTACACAACATGTGAACTTTTACGTTGACATATGTGCGCAGTATATACATATAGTTGGGATAATATAAATAAGGTTATTTGTTTTATTCGTACATATTTGTAAAATTAGATTACAAACACTCTATGTATGCAAACTTTTTTTGAAATATTTTTAAAATAGGTGTCATTATATTTATACAGGGCCGAAAATAACTGGTATTTTAAAAGTTTTAAACAAAAAAAGCTGGGATAAATCATGATCGTGGAATTTAGTGGAATATACCAAAAAATGTCTCGTGAAACCCGTTTCGATTCTTGTAAAGCTTTTGAAAACTTAACTTTTTATAAAAAAAAGCTAAAAAAAACTAAGCCAGCTCGGCTTCCTATTTTTTTTTTTTTGCAACAATAAAAACCCAGCTTGACTTTTTAATTTTTCGAGCTGGATGAAACAGGTTTTGAAGTCGGAAGTATAAAAAGACAAGCTGGCTTTTTATCTGAAAATAAAACACAGAATAAGTTGTTAATTTTTACGAAAAAAGCTTAATTTATTTGTTATTCCTGGTCGGTAATAGTTTTGAAGCTAGAAAAGAAAGCGCAACGGGTTGATACTTTTTTTCGATAAAAAGAAAGCCCGGCTTTTTATTTTTTCTATCCGTAAATGCTACTTGGCTTGAGAAAATAGGAAACCAGCTTGGCTTTTTATGCTTCCTTGAAAAAATAACCAGCTTCAAAACCTGTAACTTCCAGCTCGAAAAAATAAGTAGCCAAGCTGGCTTTTTATTTTTGCCAGAAAAAATTCTCGTAATAAGCCTTTCCAGCTTAGTTTTTTTAGATTCAAATTATTATCGGTCAGGAATAACAAGTAAAGTTGGCTTTTTTCGTAAACAGTCAGTCATAACTGGTTCAGTCCCTGTATTTATAATATATTAAAATCTGGTTTTTGTTTTTAAACTGGATGAAAACTTGTCAATCAAATTAAATTTTCTGTAAAATCAGTTCCGAAACTTCGAAATAACTACAGCCCCTCCAAAATCTTTAATAATTTAAATATTTTATAAATAAGTTTTTTTCAAAATTCAGCAAATTAATTTCAAAATAGTCACAGATTTAATTGGTATGTATTTTTAAAGACATAAAGAGGTTTTTGCATCTAAAAACACTTGAGAAATTTTTCAAAATTTCATATCGCCATTTTGTTACATTTTATAGATCAAACGTTCCCAACAAGGCAATTTATATAATTTGTGCCCATTAGGGCTAACCCATAGGCATTGCTTTCAATTTATCCTTTAAGACTTATATGAAACGTTTCTATTATTTTGTGCCTAAATATGTTTCTTTATAAGCACTCTTACAACTTTGAGTAGGCAGATGGGCCCACATAGTCAGAATTCCTAGTCGATGCCTATAAATTTATCGACATAGGAACTGTTTTCTCTGCGTGCCGTCAGATGTAAGAGTTCCTATTTAGTGACTATATATTTGGCTGTCATCACGTGCGCCTAATACAGAAACCTTTAACAAACAGAGCATTTAATTTTCAAATGAATTCTCATTCAATATTGACGAAAAATCTTCCACAAAAGCTTTAAGAAAATCATTTAAAATTGGCTTGTTTTCCAACAACAAAAACTGACAGCTTATGTAGGTCCTTCATCAATGGCACAAAGAATCGATTCAAATGCGCTCTTTGGGCTAGATGTAATGGGCAAACCATCAATATTAATAATTAAAGAGACACCTTGGGGTCATTGAATTTGTGCTAAATTACCTGTTATACACTTTTTCAGTCCATCATGCCAATAACTTCCATTTCCAATATTCGTGATATTTCAAATGTACTTGGGACCATCTAATTATGTTCCACTATCTTTAAGTAAATAATCGAATCCGTTTTCACGAAGTACTCTTAAAAGATATTTCAAATCACAGTGTGATTTTTGTTTTGTTTTAAGCCCAAAGTCGCAGCTCTTCATTATACTTTATAGTTTGCGAATGACAGTACGGTGATACGCACATGTCAAAAATAAAAATTGTAGCGGAGGACTTGCCATCTTTATTAAGAAGAGTATTTTCTGCAAAGTAATTTTAACATCTAATAATGGGGAACGGGATACTGAATTAATCTTTTGCGAATTATTTTCTAGCAGTGGTAAATGTCTTATTGAGTGTGTTTATAGACCACCCAATTGCTCCTCTCTGCACAGCTTTTCCATCGAATTAGAAAATATTGTACCTAGGTACAAACATATTATTCTCTGCGGGGACTTCAACATTCATTTTCTAACTACATTCGATTTGACAAACTCCTTTCAATATCTCCTTGATTCTTTGAATTTACATCTAGTTAATCAAGAGCCCACGCATTTTACATCTCATTTATCGACTCTTCTAGACATATTTCCTACATTGGATAATTCTAAAGTCCATTTTTTCAACCAAGTGTCGCTGCCTGGAATATCTGATCACGACTTAATTATGACAATTTATGATTTCCCTCCCGATATCAGCTCTGAATCTTGCAATTTTTCATATTTTAATTATAAAGTAATCGACTCGTCCGCCTTGTTTGCTGAAGCAGATACCATTGATTGGAATGCGGTACGTTATCTGCATAACATTGACGATCAGGTAAGCTTCCTAAATGATATTGTGTCATACTTAATGATAAATACGTCCCTTATATTACCAGGACAGTATTAAATAGGGATCGGCTTTGGTTTTCTGTTAGGATTCGTACTCTCATTCAGGAGAGAAATCTTGCGTACTACAAGTAGAAGCGTTATAAAATATCTTTGTTTTGGGACGAATACAAAACTCTTCGTAATCGAGTTACCTGTGCTATTCGGGAATCTAAAAGAAGTATTTTTTTACGAAGCTAAGTTCTTCTTTACCTGCTGGAAAGCTTTGGAAAAATCTTAAGAACCTTGTAGTAGGCTCCTCGCGTTTGTGTGAGTGTGAAGTTGATCCAGATGAACTTAATCAGTCTTTTCTGGCCCAAAATATATCTGCTTCTGTGGCTGACAACGCTTTCATTAGTAACTTGAAATCAGCACATACCTTTCCGAGGTTCTGACTTTTCGAACATAACGCCTAATGAAGTGTATCTTGGCTTATGCAGTATTAAGTCAAACTCCGCAGGAGTTGATGGTATCTCGCCCAAATTCTTAAAGCTTATACTACAATTCCTTGTTTCTCCCCTTACTCATATATTTAATTCCTGTCTCACTATGTCAGTATTTCCGCAATCGTGGAAACTTTCTAAAGTCATACGCATAGCTAAAAGATCCAAACCCACTTGCAGAGAATTTCGACCCATTACCATATTGCCGTTTCTATCTAAGGCCATGGAAAAATTAATGTCTAAGCAAATCTCGAACTTTCTTCAGCTTAACAACCTCCTTCAATCTCTTCAATCTGGATTCCGATCAAGACACTCCGGCATCCCCGCATTACTAAAAATAGTAAATGAGATGCGGAAAGCCTTGGACTCAGATAACCTAAACATTTTAGTTCTACTGAACTTCTCGAAGACTTTTGACACTGTTGACCACACGATTCTTTGTAAAAAGCTGGTTACAAAATTCAACTTTTCACCTTATGCAGCTAGGCTTTGGCATAGTTATTTGACAGATCGTCTACAAACAGTATACTCTAATGACAGGAACTCCTCCTACATCAGTGTCAATCGTGGAGTTCCAGAAGGATCGAATCTTAGCCCATTGCTTTTTTGCATGTACATAAATGATATCTTTGAATCTATCTCCCATAGTGAGCTTCATCTATATGCTAACGACGTGCAATTATTTCTTTCCAGACTTCTTGATCTTATTGAGCACGGCATAAGTTGCATTAACGAGGATCTCGTATGCCTTAGTCGTTGGGCAATTCAAAATGAGATTATGCTTAACCCTCAAAAAACGAATGCCATAATTGTTTACAGGATAAATCTAGACAAAACAAATTTTCCCCCATTAATTCTTAATAACACGTCTATTCAATGGGTTGAGTCCTTATGGATGTGATTTCTATGGTAAGCTAGACCATCGGAACTTCAACAAATTGTCACTAGCGTTTAACTCTATAATTCGATACATATACAATCCTCGTAGATTCGATCACATTTCATCTTATGTAAACACTGTGTTTAGGTGTAACCTTTCCTCTTACTTAAACTATCGTAAACTATGATAAAGTTCATAAAAATCATGAAATTTTGTTGCCCGGGTTACCTTTTCGATGATTACCAGTTCTCTTCGTCTAGAAGAACTCTTAACTTAATTTTACCACGATCTCATGGATTAATAACCAAACGCCTGTTCTTCAATCACAACTTTAAGCTTTAGAATGCCTTGCTACATGATATAAAACAGTCAATAATGTCGGGCTCTTTCGGTGTCATTAAAAGGAATGTATTTACCTTTTCTTTTTTCGCTTAACCTCTCACTCTTTTGTAATTACTTGAAATTTTTTAATCTTATACATAATTTAAAAGATGTGAATCTTAAATGTATAGATAAATTAATGATAATAAATAATAATAATAATAGCTATGCAGACATTATTCCTTTATTGACACATTTCTTATTGAGAAACTTTTTTGGGCACATTTACGTTTCAGTGACCTACAAACTATGCCTCTAGGAAGACTGCCCGGAAAGGAACAACACAAACAAATATTTAGGTAACTATTTCAAAATGGGAAGTAACAATGAAGAAATGGTACCCTTGTAGGCATCGTTACTAATAGGAACTTTTAGAGGCACATTTATGTATTCATAACTTATGTTGTGCCGGTTGAGGCATGTTACTATATGGGAAATTCGGCAACACATTTTCGCAACAACGATGTTATAGCGACGTCATGGGGTGTAAATAGAAATTCAGAAACATTAAGGCATAGCTATAAATGTAGATTGCCTTACCTTACCGCTCCAGATATTTCCCCTTCAGATTATTACTTGTTAGACAGATTATACCGGAGACAGCCATGCAATTCCAATATTGCAATTTGCGCTAACCCGCAATGCTCGGTGTGTACCCTCAGTATGTAGTACATTAGAACTCAATATTAAAATTGCGAAAAATGTACACGGTACATGAGCTTATTGCAATATGAACCTAGATATAGACAATAATTATTTAATACACGAACCTTTAGAACCGAATTTTATATTGCAATGTTGGCTGCAACTTCTTCTTACATTTAATATTTGACACTTGTCAAGTTGAATTGTCTATTTCGTTTTATTTTCCATATACAAGTAATTTAACAATATTTGCGAGCGGAATTTTCTTAAGTCAAATGACAAATTAAATAACAAACCAAGTGATAAATAAAATGTAAGTTCTCTAATTAATTTCACAGTATCTTAAACCGCAAGTGTGTCACTGAAATTTTATATTGCAATATCGATTTATCAATTTTGAAATTGCAAGTATGTCTCCGGTCTTACAAGTTCATTTGATCGCAATTTTAGTAATTTTTCAATCATAAACCACATCAAATGATGAAAACGCTGATTTGAAAAAACTCCATTTTTACCTTGCAACCGTGAAGATTTTCAACTAAAATTTTATTAAAAGATCGAAAGAGTTGTAATTTTTTCATTTATGTTTTTCATTCAAGCAACGATCCGTTGCTGGAACTGGAGCGCTCTGCATAATATCTGGCTTCTGTCGTTAATGGTCCAGAATATTTTTATTCGAAAGAGGCTGCCAGATAACCATGGCAGCGTCTTTCGAAGGAAAATCTTCTGGATGTACCATCCGTAGAAGCTTCTAGGATTTTAATGTTGACTTGCTCGTGAATGTTAAGATGTACCACACCAGAAATTCTTCCAGTCTCCATCTGGCACTGATTTTAACAATTGTGCCTTCGATTTTCGTACTGGAAAAATGAATCAAATATACTATCCTGGTGTTTCTAAAGTACCTGCTCTAGTCCTTTCTTTTTACCATTCACTCGCAATGTCATTGTTGATTCGGCAAGGCATGTAGCACATAAAATTCAAAACGTCCCTAAGCTGTCTATGTTTAGGCTCTGTACAAATGTCTCCACAGTAATATTTCAAATTTCGCGCCCTTTAATTAAAATCGTATGAGATTGTCATATTCTGCGCTGTGATTTTTAGTTCGACAAATTTTCAAAGACATATAAATCACAAAAGCAAGTTGTTTTAATGTCGTAGAAGGAATATTATGCCCACTACTTTTTCCTACTGCGCCACCGACTGGCAGCTGCAAAAGGAGTTTGTGATTCACAATGTCGCCAAGGGAAAATATATGCATGGAAAGGATTGGATTCCTACCCATCGGGAAAACTGGGAATTCCCGAATTAGTTAAGCTTTACTGTCAACATTACCTGGAATGAATTATCAGTGAACATACCTTACGTTTGCCTGGTTTAGGAAGGCAGGCGTAATGTATTGATGCGTAATATTTTTGAGCCTGCTATGTACCTTCCTGGGAATGGTTAGAGAAGGTAGGGGTAATGAATAGATATATTCATTCGTTTTGTTATTGAAAAGAGAAAGAATTTGTGCGGTTATATTTGCAGATGCTAGTTCGAGGAAGTGCGGGCAGGTCGAAAATAAGTCATATAGTTTAATTTTTTTTTCTAAGAACAATGAAGGAAGGAAATATGCATAGATCAAAAATATTCTGATTTGTGCATTATTTTAGAAGAAGTGGATTATTTTCATTAAAGTAGGAGATTCCAATAAGAGAAGACGTTTCTATTTTCTGCACCTTTCTAAGAAAGTAGGAATGTTTTGGAATGCATCCGAAATGTTTCCGTTTCCCGCTGGGTATGTGCTGACATTATGCAGGTGCGTATACAAAAATTGCGTGCACATACAGCCTAGTAGTCATTGCATATGCTAGTATCTTGGTACCTAAAAGCTTACTGGCTGTAATCTCTAGCTACTCCAAACTCAAGGGACGGATCTTAACCTTCTTGTGGTCCACTGCCATAATCTTGTGTGCTAATAAGATTAAGTCCAGACGTATTACGCAGCCATACCAATTGGGTATCCAACGTTGCCAACTTGGTACAGCAGGGTTGAAGAGCCGTGGACAGTTTTACTATTGTTCTACTATTTAACTCAACAGGATTGTAGTCCCCTTGATGGTAGCATCGTGGTGGTTGTGGTAGGCCATATACCAGCAGAGAGACAGTGTCAGAGTCTAGTTTGCACAGGTGCACATACTCTAGATAATGGGAGAAGTATGTAGCTTGGCTCTTAGCGTGGATTTGCTGTAAGTCAAACGGGTGCCGTGACCCACAAATCGGCAGAGATTTTAGATAGATCTTGGTTCTACCAGTAATTCAGCAAAACATGCCCTGTGACTGATAGGGACAGGATATACTCTGACTCATGAGGGCGGTTATTCTCACATTGTAGCTAATCGGTGCATATAAAGTGCTGAATAAGAGATGTCACAAACTTCAATCGGTAGTTAGGGTCTGAGCTACTAGTGGAGATTAAGAATCATATTCTGATTACATATTATGTTCAAACACTTTCTAACTCGATTATGCTCGTGATTCTAAGTTTACAACAATATAAAAATTTACCAAAGAATAAGAACACTCTTGACCCTTGAAATAATTTTCATAAATAACCATTTCACAAATGCATATAAGTAGAAACCGCCATTACAAGTTCTCTAAAGTACAATTGTCACCATTTTCATGCAATAAGTAGATTGAATCTTTCCAATATCTCCATTATCTGTAGATATGATCACAATTTCAGCACTCTGGAGATTCTGAACATCTCAATTATTACCGAAAACAAACCTCTTCAATAAAAGAGAAAACATTGTACAATTTGAGAATACAGTGTTGTTTTACGGCATGCATCGTATTCGCATATAAAAGCAAGACTTTCAACAGAAAAGGGTTTTGATGGGAATGAAATTCAATTTTCACATTTTACACTTTATCGTAAATTTTTATGTAAATGCAAGTTGGTCTTGTGGAAGGAATTTATCGGCACTCTGAACGCATTATTGAACTCCTATCGAAACGTATTAAAATGTGCCACTTGCGTATATTTTATAGACAGAAAAATATTCCTAAAAATCCTGTGCCCGTCCACGTCGATATTAAATTTAAAAATCAAATCAGCCAACAAAAATGGGAAACCGGGAAGGAATTACTTTGCCGAAAGTGATGGCATGGAATGGGAGTGTGCCCTCAAGATATTTCCTGATACAATCTCAGGGAGCACAGCCAGCGAAATGGAAGAAATAGAAAAATGAAATTTACAAATTGTGCATGAGGTGCGAAATTCCCGATAGGAACTGTGGTTTACCATTGTCGCCGAGAATTTGCATAAATTTCCGATTTTATTTGTAGACAAGGTAATATTCAGTGCCAGCATAAATCCAATTCGACTACGATTTTGACGCGCTCATATAAGCTAATGTGAAGATTTTCGTAATAATCAGGTGAGGTAAGAGTAGATGTATATTCGGAATTTTCTTGGAATTTCTTATGAAAAATTTATGAGATGTTTCGTCAGCAACTTGATGTTTTCTATGGTAAGATAAAATGAATATGAATAGATGCAGTGAGTGGAGAAATGCATGTGAGATACTCTTAGATGATTATTATAGGTTCGTATATATGGTGGTAGTTTTCTTATTTGCAGTAAGGGAAGATTGGATGAATATGTCGCCACCACTATAGGCTCTATTAATGATAAAAGTCCCCTTTTCTATCACATCTACAAACCAGTCCTTCTGAAGCCATACAGCAGTTTGAATACAGCCTTCGGTCCATCTGCACAAGTTATGTTGTCCTCACTCACTATGTTCCTGGGTAATAACAGGACAGTACCTTATCAATGATGACATTTTAATTATCCTTCCATAATTAAAGGATGACTCTTAATGTGAATGACCATAGTTATTTAACAGCACATTTATGAAATTTTTTGTGACTTGTTTTGTGGTCAGTGACTCCAACCCTCCGATAGGAACTGATTCAGGTACTCGTACGATATACTTGGTATCAAATGACATCTAGTCGAAAGTATTACCGAATCGCTGTTATGGCCGTCTTTAGAAAAAAGCGATAAAGTAGTAGCAGCTCGCTCAATAAAGTAAAGCCATCTTAGCCTTTAAGCTTAGTCTGCATATCTAATTACACGATTTTTTCCTTTTCTCTTCAAATTCTCGAGTAGAAGAGCAGCGAAACGAGAATCGAAACGAATGATTCTGTAGCAAGTGGACGACAAAAATCTGAAAGTTTGTGTGTTCAGGATTTATAAGAAACCTAAATATTCGCAAAACCAACAAAAGCTTTCATGTTAACTCAGGTATATGCATGGCCGTATTTAGCTAAGCGGGCACCCCGGGTACTTTAAGATATCGGGGCCCCCTATCAAACATTTTTTTTTCTAAAATGCTTTGGGTTAACAACAGGAATAATAATGTATCAAATATTTATGCTAATTGCGCACTGCAGACTTTTTGTCGGACAAATCTGAGGCTATACGGCGGGAGACTATGACCTCCAGAGATCAATTTTTTGATTTCTGTAGACCCAGAAACCCGTGTATACAATTCAGAGACGTAGAAAATCTCTAAAGACTTTTTTGGGTTCCGGTCTCCCGTCATATATTTAAAAACAAACAGGTCTCCAGGTTCGGTTTCCGGTCTCCAAAGTTTGCTCATTTTTTATTACCAGGTCTCCTGAGACAATTTGTGTGTTCTATTTAGTTAAGTGTAGGTCTACTCGGAAAGCAAAAGGATTAAAGTGGACTGTAATTAGTAAAAAAATCAATAATTAATATAATGGATTTAGGGCAGGAAATTTGTTTCATCACTAGGGTTCTAGCTATTTATGAAAAAAAAGAATCACACAAATTTCTTGTGTTATCCTTTATCTCGAAAATTTTAGACACCAAGGATATTTTTTTTTTAGCTTTTTCACTTTTTGTATAACATAAAAATATAACAATTTTTGAGATAATTCTCTCTAAGAATGTCTTGCTTGAAAATTACCCAAGACCTCTGGAGATCTATAGAGACAAAACTTAAAATTTCGTGTATACGTCGGAAAGTCTCTAGAGACTTTTTATTATGGCCTCCCGAGACAATAGTCTCTTGCCGCAATATATTTCAGAGATTTTAGTCTCTGCAAAGTGGAAAGTAGAGACCAAAAGTCTCTCACCATGTACCTTCACCTTAACTGTTTTATCACTACCGTCAATTCTATAGGCTTTAATGTAAATGTACGCATGAAGTGACGGAACAGCAAGGTGGATTTTTGGTTCCTCCAGCTAGCATTTCTTGGGGGACGAAACTATCACCTTCACATTGATATGAACAGGCACGCATTGGTAACATTTTTGTCGCTGCTTGATTGCTATTGTTTTGGGAGACGTTGTAGAGCTTGGAAGTAACTTATGCATTTTTTTTAATGGCTGCTACAACGATAGTGTGAGAGGAAGATATAAATAATGAAGCATTAATACAAGTAGTACAAATGTGACCAGCCCTATATAACAAAACTTGGAAGAAATACGCTGATTGCAAGTTGAATATAAAAATGTAGGGAGAAATATCCATGAAAGTATTTATGAACTTTAGAGTTACAGCAAGTATCTCTTCGGATTAATTACAGAAGGTCTCAAAACCTATAGGAGTAAAATCAAATCTTTCAACACTCAGACGGAAATATCAAAGGAATTTTTCAGGATAGTAAAACATTCCTTTAAGCAGCATTTCGCTCTAATTCGGAAGGAGCTAATATCTTTTTTTCGTTGATATGTCATTATATTGATGAATGGTGATATAAAACATGAATTTTTGGCGTAACAGTTATTCACTATGTGCTTATTAAAATAGCCCACGGGTACAGTGACCAAAAAGATGAATGACAAAGAGTCTCCAGTGCACGTTAGGGCCTAATATGAATCAACAGTATAAAATTTTTCGCTGATTACCAAATATATTGAATTTAACTAAGTACTGAAAGTCTACCATAGAAAAATTCCGGAAATTTAAAAAATACTGAGGCTGCAAAGACGGTCATTACATGTACGTTACCTTGTATGAAAATTTGTTGCTATGTATAGAAGCTCGGCAAACTCTTACAATTAATCTAACTTATAATACGACGTTTTACTGGTTGATGAATTACTCATCGGTTGGTCTACTATCGCAGGGTCTATGGGGCCCCATGTATGCCGGGACCCTGGGCCCATGCGTAAAGATGGCTTTGTGTATATATAACGACCTAAAGAAAAGAGACCTAAATTGTACAAATATGTAGTGAAATGAACCAGCCATATAAATATCCGAAAAATTGACAAGTCAGATTTTAATTAGGCAAAAGTAATTTACAAACAATTTTATACGAATTGGTCAAACATCAGATCAAAAAGGAACCTCGCTATGCTAGCTATTGTTGCCATGCTATATAAACCACAATCTGACCTCACTCGATTTCCTTTTTAGTTTGGCAGTGCAGTGATCAAAAAGCCGTAAGATATTTCTTAGTGTTATTTTCTAATGTTCTAATTTTCATTAGTAAATCAGACACTTTATTTAGTTGACAAATAAATATTTTTATTCTGGGTATCGACTGCAATAAGAATTTATTACTAATACAGCGCACTTTATTTTGGATATTGATTGTAATATAGATTTTTATTGCGAGAATGGACTGTAGTAAGAAATTTACCAACACAAAGCACTTAATTGCAATTATCGACTGTAATAAAGATTCTTATTGCGGGTATCGACGGTAATAAGAAAATTCCTAACAACTGCAATAAAAATTCTGCAGTAAAAACTACTAGCCTCACTTTATTCCATGTATCGACTGGAATAAAGAATATCGCAATCCCAAGCCTCAATACAATAGAATGTCAACCGATCAACTGACAAACATTTACCAAGTGAGTACAACGTCAATTGGAACAACATTTTTTGTATGTGTAATTTTAACTCGTTGAGCGCCACGTGCCCACCAGTGGCCATTTTTGTTCTTACGCGAGTGTCTACGTGCCCACCAGTGAACATTTCTGTGGTAGCTGTTGGGACCGTAGTTGTTATTCGTTTTTTTCTGTGTAACGATTAGTGATTTGGTGAGTTGGCGGCCTACTTTTTCAATTCTTGTGCCCCCTCCGCCCCGTGGACACTTTTTTTACTTTATAAAGCTTTATTTATTGTGATACAGTTATAAACTAAGACGGCTGGAAGATTTTTAACCGACCAGGAACTTGATGCAGTACTTGAAAGTGAAGATTGTGGAAAGTTCTCTGATGATTCCTTTGCCGACAGAGACTGTTCCGTCGCGGAACAAATTTCAAAATTAAAACTAAAATACTAACTTATCACACACTTTGTTCAGCAATAAATCCCGCGATACATCCCACGAAGCAACGCTAAAAAACGAAATTAAAATCATTTATAAAATGATAAACAAGTAAAAGTCTCAGATCATTCACGATCTGAGACTTTAATTAAAAACGAAAACTCACCTAAAAACAATTACACAATTCCCACGATGTAAGGAATCATCCCACGATGACCCAATGCAACCAAAAAACCTGAAATAACAACGAGTCATTATTAAAATTAAATAAAAACAAAATTCAAAAAGTAAACACTTACCACCAAAACATCTGCCATGAACCACTTTGACATTTCCAAAATGGCAGCTCATAGCATAGAGAAAAGTATTCCGATTAAAACTATGATGACGCCATTTTTGGACCAAATGCATGAAAATTCACACGATGACGCCATTTGAGGACCAAATACGTGAAAGTTCGCACAAAGATGCGGGCGTCATTGGCAACGCCACCGGCAGACACAATTCCTATTGTGTTTCTGCCTATAAATAGCGAGCGAGTAGAAATAGAAAATCACTTGCGATTTGACCAAGCGACAAGACGGATCGGTGGCTCTGAAACCTATTAAGTCTTGATTAACAAACCAAGGGAAGGATTTCTGACTCCCATTTGTACTAATATTTTACAAACTCAATAATATTTCAGCTACAATTAGGTTGAGCAGATCTGTGACGCTCATTCTGTCACCCCAACCTCACTTTTTTATTTACTATAATTAATAATTATTTTTTCTTTATTCTGATTCACAGATTAATGAATAAATATCGCCAGTGGAGGGCAAGAATTAAAGAATAAATTAGAATTAAATATTAGACGTAATGATAGAGTTTAGTAAAATCAATGAATTTGAATTAATGAATTAGAATTAGTTAGAGAAAAAAAATTGAATTAATTTGTACCTGAATTATAATCTCTAAAGTATATTGTTCAATAAAATAGTGAATTTTGTTATTTTGAAAAACGCCTATCTTATCATTCCACCACCGGCACCTGCCCCCCTTTTTTTATGCTAAACCCACGTTGGGATTTAACAGAGACTTTTTACCAGAGGAAACTGATTCGCAAAGTGAGGAATTCAGTGAAGTAGATGAAGCAAAGTGTATTAAATCAGATGATTCCGATGATGTCATCCCGCTTGCAAGTCTGATAGATGACCGGAAGTGGATGTTTCCCCTCAAAACACTGGAGTAAATCCTAATGTTGCAGCCTCGTTAGCAGGAAAATATCCTGTTGACTTTTTCAACCACTTTTTGGATGACGAAGTAATAGTTTTATTTGTATCGGAAACGAATAGATTTGAAATATTGCTGCTGCAGCAAACCACACCGAAAGAGCAAGACTTGCCAAGTGGGTTGACACCAATCCTTCAGAAATGAGAAAATTTCTTGGACTTATTATATGTATGGGACTTCTTCAAATTCCTCAGCTAAGGGATTATTGGTCGACAAGCTTCGTATATCAAAACTCGATTCCCAAAATCATTAGCCGAAATAGATTTGAAATAATCTTGGGAATGTTTCAGGTGTCTAATATGAAGAGCAAGCCTGCAATGGTTTTGGACTACAACAACGGCAAGGCAGTTATAGACTTATCTGACCAAATGGTCGCAGTAAAATGGTATAAGAGATTAATTACTGCAACCACAGTTGTAAATGCTTTGCACTTATTCAACAACATAAATAATAGAGAACTTACCATTAATAAATTCAAGGAATCACTTGTCTTAAGTCTAGTGGAATCTTCAGAAATGCCAATATCTGCTCCATCATAATACCATTTGTGAACAGTGCAAAGTCCCAATATGCTTGATATGTTTTCAAAAGCAGATAGCACAGTAAGAGTGCTAAGTGTAATAAAGTTTTGCAAAATGTTATATTGGCCTTTATATTATTGAAGAAGGTTTAGTTCATCTTATGAATGTCATAAAAATATTTTTGTTTTATATTCTGAAGTTTATTTTGTTCCGTTGCTTTATTTTGTGTATTTATAATGTTATTATAACTGAAATATTATTGATAAAAATATATTTCTAATTTGCCGTCAGACTCTTATGTTTTTTTCATTCTAAAAGAACCAACCATTTAAATGATCTAACTCCTCAAATTGCTAAGTCCAAGTGGAGCATATTTACATCCTGGGACCACATATTTTGCTAACCTATGCAAAACCTATATAAAAAGTGTCCACTGATGTGCACACGGTCCTAAAATGTAAAGAACCGTATACCCACGGGTGGTCACATTATCACAGTATGAAAAATTATAATGACCACCGGTGACCATGTGGTCCCCAAGGAAAAGACACAAATGGTCACCCGTGGGCACGTGGCGCTCAACGTGTTAATTAACGTTTAATATTACTTTTCATCATTTATTAAATTGTGGTTTTCTGTTTTTATATTATTAAATCTTAGAACCATTTATATTTATTAAGTTATAGTATTTATTAAACTTTGCAAAAATTTTTGTGAGACTGAGGTGTAGACTTGGTGAACAAACGAATAAAACTACGGAATTGGTATCCATAAATGAGTGGTACAGTTTTCACCACATTTATTCATTTACTGCGTATTAGCTCTGACCACGGGCAAAACATTGGGTTATATCTGATATATCTACATTGATTGAGCTATCTACTGGGTTGGTATTTTTATACATGTTTTTAGTAAGAAATTTTCTTCTCCTGGTTTATTTCAATTTTACAGAATTTTGAACAAATCTTGTTTTTATGTTCTTTGTGCGTTTCGTACTTATTTGATTTATTTCTTTTACGAGCGCTTACGTTTTGAGTATTTTCAAATTCGATTTGAGGAAACGCAGTATTTTACAAATTATTTAACTTTTAATTTCATCTTTTTCGTTGGTTCTCATTCATTTTCACACACAAAGTATTATAACTATATATTCATACACATTTCAAAATATCTCCTGCTGAAAACCCATGTAGTCTAGAGTTTTCATAGAAAACGTTAAGTTTATGCATAAAATAAATATCCTGAAGAATTAGTAATCGAAAGGAAAAAAAGTGGAGAGAGCCATATATTGTACAGTCCTCTAAAGTACCTTTTTTATCTGAAGTGCAAACCCTTAAAAGAAGTTGTACAAAAACATTATAAAAATTAATTTTTCTAAAAAGCAAACGAAGAAATGAATTTAAGTTGGTTTTAACTTGAACTATGCCGATGGAAGAAAACCCTGAAGGGGGAATTGAGAGTGCCAGAGGCTTTTTGAAATACAAACAGCTTTAGACCTATATACATATAACTTGTTCGAGTTTGTCAACTTCCGCCTAGCGAAGTGTTAAAGTATGTGGCGAGCGTAAATAAATAAAATGAATTATCTAAATGGTTTGTGATGGTATATTTCCAGAAATGGAAGTATTGGAAAATGCTTTGGAGAAGGCAAAACTCTCGAGAATACTTCACAAGCCATGAAACAGGCCACCTCCCTACCACATGCGAGGCCCAACGTAGTCCTTACATTCTAAAATATTTGCAGAGTTCTTATGTAAAACCGACAAAAGTTTGATTTGCATAACTCATGCGCCCTAAATTACTATTCAAACAGAAGAATAGTGTTCTGATAATATTAACCTTGCTTTCTGATCTACCCAACCGTAACCAAATATTTATACCTTTCCTAACAAAATTATTTAAAAAAATTTATCTTAACCAAATGACTACGATTCCTCAAACAAAAATTCATTGTAATGTCGCTGTGCCGTCATGGGATACCTACCTACAGATTCGGACTCCGGCTGCACATACACACATGCAATTATCACTCAGCTGGAGAGGTATTGAGCGTAAAATGGTAAGTTTACTTTGTAATCAAAACTATTGTATTATTTTGTTAAGTAAGGTATATAGGAAGTGTAGCCTTTGGCAAGGTAAGGAACCAAGCTTTAAGTAACAAGAAGACTATTATCCTGTATGGATAGTAGTTTAGGCTCTATAGCATATATAAAGTCAATATTTGACATTTTTCCATAAGCATCAATATAGAACATTTTAGAGAACGGACTCCGAACGCACACATATAGGTTTCTGTTTCATGGCTTGGGAAGTATTCTCGAGGGTTTTGGAGAAGGCAATAGAAGAACGGATAAAAATATATACATATGTATATAATTTTAGCTTGTATTTAAAAGAAAACACTTTAAGTAAAGTATACAGGGTGTTCCGTAAATGTCTTTAATCCTTTAAGGGGATAAAAGTAGAGGTCATTTGGGTAAAAAAAGTCTAGATACTTTTATATCGAACTCCACTTGGTTTTCGAGTAAATCGATAATATCGATTTTCGAGATTTTGCATACCTCTTAAGAGTAATTTCGTTATAAGTTCTGTTGTAATTAATGGATTGTGACGTTCAAACCTTTATTTAAAAGAACACATATTGGCTTTTTTAAGAATGCATAATTAGTTATAATTGTGCCTTCAGTTATTTAAAAAAAACAATTTTTTTTTCACCAAAATTTTTGTCGCGAAATATCACCATTGCATGAACTTGGCAGAACTATGAAAAAATTTGCGCATTATTTCCACTTTCCAAAATGACCTCCCTAAGTGCTATCAACAATAACAATGAGAAGTTATAAGCAAAAATTTGGAAGATGTGCCCATCGAGGTAATCTTCAGTTTTTTCGTAAGATTCTATCTCCTCCTACAGTATTTAACCCATGACAACCATTTATATGTCATTGTACGGGAATCTGAACTGGCTATTAGATAGCGGACTTTTCGATTTCGAATTTCGAAAATGGAGGGGGTAATTTCGAAAAAAACACTTTTTTACCAAAGTTGATATTTACGTAGATTTCGTTATTCCGCATTTTCCTTTTTGTGGGAGGGGCAAGCCCTGAGAGGGGCAGGAGTTCAAAGTTTCAACTTTAAGCGGCTATATTTGAATAAAAACAACCAAAAATGTCTTTTCCATTTATGAATTTAGGACTTACTTGCTAGAACAATGCTTGGTTGAGAAAATATATTATTGCATTTCGGGGTCTAGCAATAAACTAATAAAATTTGGTATCGATCAAAGTGTTGAGCCAAATCAATTTCGATTATTGAATATTTGTACCGCCAATCGATTACCTGGGCCTGATCAACATGTGACATCCCTGTTCTCTCCTCCTCTGTATTGGGCGGTTTGGATGATTGGAGGAATAAGACAGTTTTCTTATTTTTTTTAATTACTCTACAACATCAATGAAATAAATACACCAAATGATGATATAAAATTAGTTCAGTTGATAAATCGTTTAAGCCTCCCAAAGGCTAAGCATGCTTAAGAAAACTGCCGAAAATGCAAAGAGTTTTACATTTTGGAAGAAGAGTGATGTTCATGACGTTTTTTTTTTTTTTAATTTAATAGAAGTTAAATTAAAAGCAGTGCTAAAATTCTGAACCTTAAAGTTCAGCTATGTTACGCTATGGCTCACTTCAGAACAGAAGGAAGAAGAAAAGTTATAAATTGTTGAAAATATCTTAAATCATTATCATAGGGTCAGTACAGTACAGTACAGTCCTTACTGCGCCTTACTGCTGATGCCAAATGAAGCTTAATCAGCACCGAAGGAAATTTGTTTTGTTAATAATAGTATTTGTTTAAAAAAAATAGTATTATTCACTAACACTTTTTTTTACTACTTTTATTTTGAAACTAGAATCTATCCCAGCGAACAATTTGGCGAGGTTTTGCCAAAAGTAAGGAATGAGCAATAGTTGTGAAACAGGGACAGCATTATTGCAATAAAGTGTGTATATTGCTTCTCCTTCAACTATTGCCAATTTCTCGCTTTTAGTAAGCCTCGTGCAAAATTTGAAATATTTCTTCTATCAAATTCGATCTTATTAAATTTTTCAATATTGCTTTTTACAATTTATTACAATTGCTGACGCATTTTATTTTCCAATAATAAAATTATAATAAGATATTGTAATATTTAAAAAAGATTGCCCTTACTTTTGTGAATTACAAAATGTCAATCCAGACATATTAAAATTAAGTTAAAATTGCTAAATTAAAATAATTTTCTCAACCCTCGGCAATTGGCAAGTACGTATATAAAATATATACATATACTTTTTTTGGTAAGGAATAGGCGAATTACGTTTAAATTACCTTTTTAAGCTTTCTTTCTTATGTACGTTTAGTCCGCCGCCTAAATTACAAACGAGCATTTGGCAATATCGTTTTCGATATGCTTGCCCATGTCAGGTTACTTTCGACTTTTTTTCGATTCACTTTGTTTGCTGGGATATTTGTTCAAAAAAAATTGCGATGGTGTTTGGCTTTGTTTTTGAGATATGAGTTTTTAAATTAACCGTATACGCAAAGACGAAAAATTGCGATGGTGTTCGGCTTCATTGGAACAAATAGGAATTTGCCCGAGATAAAGGGTGGTGGGTTCACAGTAGCACACCTACATATAATATGTGCAGCAACTTAATAAGAAAGTAATTTAGCGAACCATGCAATTTAGTTTTGTTAATTATACCTAAAAGACTGGGAATAATCACTTGTGGATTTTCTTAAATGAAAGACGATAGATTATAGATAATTCTAAGAGAAAAAAAAAGTGACTTAAATGTTGCAAAATTTGGCAGAAAGATGGCGTTGAAAGTAATGTAATGACCAATGAAACGTAGTATGTTACGGAAATCATTTTACATTCGGTAATTAGAATCGGTTCGAGGTTTAGTGAAAAGAATTACTTTACGGACAAAATAGGGGTTATAATTACCTACCGCTATTTAACCCTCCTAGGTAATTTTCCAACTAAAAAATTGATTTCAAAAACATTATTTTTTTAAAAAATCCGATTCTGATTAGTTTTTAAATCCAATAACTACTTTCGGAGAAAGCTCGAAACGATTAAAGTAAAAAATTGACGTTGTTTCAGAAACAAATAGCTTTATTTTAATTTCGTGTTTGTGAAGACCCCTTACAACGTCAAAATTTGCCGCCCAAACAAAAATCGTTCATAACAGACCGCTAATGAATACGAAAGATACAACGGGCAAAATATATACAAAATGACGGAAGGTGGTGTATAAGAGCTAAGTGCAAACAAAGCATTTTTTAACGGTAAAAACGTCAATATGAAGTTTACAGGATCAAAAAACGAACCCCTCATCGCCCTTTATTTTGGTACCCCACATAATCCACTTTGGACAATCACTATGTGGTAGTACCTTATAAAAAACATATAGCATTATGCCGCATTCACAACGCAGAGTGGAGCAGAGTGAGCTTTGAGTCGAGAGCGAAGCTGTTCTCAATACAGTGCAGAGTGAAATGCAAACTTTGAAATTAAACATAACAAAATGACGTAGCGACACCTTGAATAAATAACTAATAAGGAAGCGGGGTATCGTGCGAATACAGTGTAGGTATGTTTAAGCGATTCAATGATAGTCAAACCGTATGATCACGGGTAGAAATGACAAGAGAGCTGTGCATTTTGTGACATTTCATTGTGACCAGTGCATTAAATTATCGAAGGCCAAGAAATAGTATCTGAAAATAAGGGGGCGCTAAAAATTTTAGCAAGTTTGCATTATAAAAAATGTCCCCCTTCAAAATGTTACGATTTCATTACTGCCGTGATGAAATGAACACAAACACTGCACACTAATACATTTCGCCGAGTGGCTTAGGTTTTCTTCCGATATGCCGTTTAGTTTTTAGTAAACTATTCAATGCGCTAAATAAATATGCTTGTCACTGTCAAAATAATAAATTCGAAATAGGAGACACCTGTTGCACCATCAGATTGCTTTGAAACTGGGAAAAAATTAACGTTATTTTTTTAGTCTTTACATCATGAAGTTTGCCAAAAATACATTTTGTTTTTTATTAGTATTCATAAAAACTATTAAATCAGAAAATAACATTAAAACATGGAAGTTATGATATAAAGAAATATGGAGCTTTTTCCACGCCATCTACATGCTAGTAGGTCGAAATTCCAGTTTGTAAGCTTTCGGAAATGCCAGCGTGAAATTAGAATAGAACCTGTCTTAATGCAGCTCCACTCTGCGCTACTCTGAGTCAAACAAAGATAGTCATATGCACTACTGTGTGCAAGAAAAGGGATGCCAGTTACATACTCTACGCTACTCTACTTCACTCTGCAATGCGACATTAGGATTTATTTGGCATTTAAACCCGTTTTCAAGATATTCTTTTTGAGAATGACGTGTCGCCGTAAAATTAATTTATGTTTATAATATTGAATTGCAAGAAAATTTGCATTCTCAACTGAAATACGTTAAATTTTCATTATTTCGATTTACAACAGTATGGAAATTCTTCCTAGTTACTAAACGAACTACACGGGTGATGCACGCTACCCGATGGGACAGTCGAGTGCATTTGAGCCACGAGGGAAAAAATAAAATCGTATATTTTCACAAATTCCACTTCATAGTTTGTTTTGTCGGAAAAAAATATTCTATGAACGTAACTTGTTCTAATCAAAGTGAGTGCATCTAAAACCCGAGCTTGAACACATAGTAACTGATGTATGAATAAACATAAGTACTAGCTAAAGTCGCCCTTTCTTAGTATGAAATTTTCTCTCGAGTTTATAAAAACAAATAAGTAAAAAAGTTAGAATTGGTCTAAGACGAATTCTTATGAAGTGATTTTTTGCCTTTATTTCTAGAACGGTTCGTCGGGCAGTAAAAATAATTATAACAAATTTTATAAGATTTCATATTCTGAAGAGCTTTTCAGTACAATTAAAATATCTGGGACTGATCGTTTTTGCAGTATACAGAAAAGACCTAAATTTTTGTATGGCAACACCAAGAAGGGGTCGACCGATTTAGTCCATTTTTGAAGCCGTGAAAGCACAGTGTACAGAATTTCAGCTCTCTACGGCGAGGAGTTCTCAAGCAGTGTTCAAATATATAATGAGTAAACGAAATTTTTGTATGACAACCCTACGAACGAGTCGCCCAATACGTCCCATTTTCGTAGCCAAATTTGCATTTTTTGTTTTTTAAAGATATATGTGCAAAGTTTCAGCTCTCTACGTCGACGCGTTGGTAGGCACGGTCCAAATATATCGTAAAAACCAAATTTTTTTATGGCAACCCTACGAAAGAGTTACCCGATTTGTCCCATTTTCGAACTTAATTCTACTTTTTTTTTCAAAAGCCCGTGTGAAAAATTTCAGCTCCCTAAGTGAACGCGTTCCCGACAGACAGACGGACGGACAGACGGACGGACAGACAGACGGACGGACAGACGAACGGACGGACAGACGGACTGACATGTAGAAATCAAAATAATTTTTAGTATTATGTGTGGGTGTCCAGGGTATAGAAAGAGCACAGAAAAAGTCATGCTGGGATTCGAACGCGTTACAGACAAACATACAGCGTCTTGGACTTTTTAAAGTTTATGTTGCAATAATTAAGGCAACTAGACTTACATAGCAAACAGGAAGTATATGAATAAATTTAAGAAAAATATTCCAATATCATTTACAAGTAAATATTGCTGCAGAGGAAAATAAGATACCACGCATTTACGAAGTTTCTCATGAATAAAAAACAAAATTAAGACCACTTTCATGTGAATTTAACATTTTCTAAAATATCTCCGCAAGTTTCAATTCAATATTATAAAAAAATTGAAAATATAAGCTCGAAAATGTTTTCCAATTCAGCCAGAATAGAAGATTTTAAGAGATTAGCTGACTTTTGACATCTCATAATCCTCCTACACACAGAATAAGAATTTCTGCTAACTGTATCTGGCAGTTCAGTTCTGTCTGTAATCCGAAGATTATAAACTGCTCATGATGAAGGAATAAATTGCAATACGGGATGGTGGGGTAAAGTAGGGTAATAATATAAGATAAGGTTATTGCAATATTCGTCGTGCAGTAGGCCCTGGAACTATTATTTAAAGTGACGATTGACGTGCAGTTATGAGTACTATACTGTACTTTTTACGACATAGGGTGATTTGTGAAAAACCGACATATTTTCCTAACTACCGCCTGAAATGGTTGAGATGTTGATCCCCCTGCTGCCATACGTTTTTTGGTTTGCCTAGGTGTATCACCTTCTCACCTATGAACCTTCATATTTATAGCGTTCACCGTCTTACTCAATCTTTTTATAATGATGTAAGGCAAAAGCCTTTCTCTTTTAGAAAATCGTTTAAGAAAAAGACTAATACAGGAGAAGAGAGTAATGAATCCATGAAAAAGGAGAATCAAGATGGGGTAGAAAGCTATAAATTAGCCAGTAATACTTACGCAGTTGTTCAGACAACTTTAGAAAGTAAAGTTAAAAATAGTAGTGGTCTAAGTCCTAAGATAACAATACTCGTATATGCCAAAGGAGGGACTAGTAAATTTTGGGCTGACCACTTCAGAGATCTGGGGCCGGATTCTGTAACACGGAGGGCGAGGAGTTTGGGAGATGAGAATTTTCATTTTCCCCGATTAAAACTCCGTAACTCTCTATTTGCGATTCTCTAACATACTTGGGGAGTTGGGGAAAATGTGAGAAGTGTCGCAATATTGAAGGACGGCTAACTCTGTGTAACAGGGTCGTAGAGCATTGTGGTATTTTCCGACGGATTAAGAGTCATGAGTACAAAAATATAGGTGAACAATCGCTGGGAGAAGGGCTTCTGGGGATGGGGAGTCGTACCACCCTTCATTTGGAGTTGTCCAAAATACGCCATGCTTGGTAGCAAATTAAACAGGGAGGAGTGGGTTATCGAGTAGTGTAGTTTGTTTTTCATCTTTTGAATGTCCTAACGGAATTTTTACCGCCGAAATTTGATCATTTTTGCGTGATATCAAAATTTAAGCGGATACCTTGAGACACCAAAATCCATATATCTCTGTAAATATGACAAGGATTTCCATAATTTGTTTTTGTATATAGCGACGTTATGCGGTGAATCCATAATTTAATTTGAAAATTCCTAGGTAACTGGATTCCTTCACAAAATACACCAAAAACAGACAATGGAGAAATATTCTTCTTACTTCTCCACAACTAAAACAGTCGAGAGTTTTGTTGAGTGGAATAGAGAGTTTTGTAAGTACAAATTCCCCCAGAACTTCGAGTGGAGAGTTAAGTGTCAAAAGAGCTTTCATCTCCACAACTCTCCGTGTTATTAAAGCGTGCACTATATGTTCTGGCAGCCCGCAACGGAATTTTGGCAGCGTCACCTAGCGTGTACTAACTTTGAGGAAATCAGAAAGCACGTTAGTGGCTAGAGCACCTGATTTCTCTGAGTTATTTCCATGATCTGATTATAAAAGTAATTTGATGAGTAAAAATTTTAACAGGAAGGCACATGCAATTGTGATGAGTTAGTTATTGTTTATCTTTCCAAAAGCTAGTTCTGACCTTTGCCCAGAATCAAAAAGGAAAGAAGTAAGCAAAAATTTTCTCTGAATGTCTTATTTTGACTCTAAATTTCTTTTATCTGTTATTAGGCCAAGTATTCGAAAAAGAGGATACTAAGGATATCACCTGGAGGGAGTCGCTCTCCGTTGATTAGCCACAGAAACAAAAAAATACAGAATTATAACTTTTTGTATTCAGGTATGTAAGACTAGAATAGACAAAAATGGTTTTTTAAATAGGTCGGCCAGTAGTTACGAAAAACTACAATTTCGTATAATCAGCATACTCAGAGAAGAAAGTGTACTGACTTGATATTAATACAAGAATACTCTTGGGTCATTCCCTGTCAAATAGGCAACAGGTGTGACATGACTATCTCCAATTTTGTTGAAATTTTACATACTTGCAGGGTTTGCGAAAACAAAAATCTAAATTAAAATTTTTCATCGACTTTTTTCTTCTATTTTGCGAGTTATGGCATTTTCAAAATTTCGCAAAAATGCTGTCGTGGTCTTCTTTAAAAATTCATATATATTTTTTTTATTTACGCTAGGACAGTGAAATATGCCGCATTTGAAAGATAGGATCTCAAGTTGTCGTAGAAAATAGAATAGTAAAAATACATCCGAAAAACGACATCGAGGATAAGGATTTTATGTTTTATGCCATAACTCGCGAAATACGCATTGTAAAAGAAACATTTTTTATTCGTATTTTTGTTTTCACAAACCCTGCAAGTATGTAAAACGTCAAAAAAAATTGGTAATGGTCATGTCTCACTTTCGTGATTTTTGGTTGATTTGCTATGGAATGATTCTCTTGCCTAATTCGAAGATTCGATTGAAAATTTGTTTTTCAAAAGAACTGAAACATGATGGTGTTCTTATTTCGTCGTCTGTAGCTCCCTCTTTTTTTGATATTTGCTAACAGTCGAAACAGTTTTTTTTTTTCAAATAAATACCCATGCTATTTTCATACAGCGTGTACGTTTATGTAGCGTATTGAAAATTTGCACAGCAGGATCTTTTAAATGAACATTTTTAGAGGTAATCAACCATTCTTTAAGCGGGTACCATGAATCGCCTAAAAGTATTAACTATGGGTGAGGGCGCCTGACATTTTCCATTTTACTATATAGTGTACTATTCTTTAATACAGGTTGGGTCCACAAGCTAACATACATACATTTAATGGAATGATTTCCGTGGCGATCAATAAAATGGCCTTCATTCGTCCTTGGTGCAGTGTCAATTAGGGTGCCATCAATATAGCCAATAAGGTCAGGCATGATTTTGAGATACAGTAAATATCTGGTATTCCGTGGTACTGGCGTTCGTTCCCTAATCAGATTGAAAGGCTGTTACTAGCCACCGTTTTGGCGATAAAGCACAATTTTGATTTGCTTGAGTTTCAAGATAGGATCCAATTCATCGCAACCAGTACCATTACCAAAACGGAATTTTTATTTAAATTCTTAGCATTTAGTTAGTCCATAATGTAGTGCTATGTTTGAAAACCCGACTTCGATGAATATCCTCACAAGTTCATCATCCTCATACTCGTCAAATATTTTCAAGCAATTGAAAATAAACAAAAATTATTGCGAAAATTTCACAGTTAGGACTGAAAATATAATTTTTAATCTAATCTAAAACAAAAGTATTGTTACGCGCGTGATACAAGCGCCATCTATTGGAAATTGAAACAACTTTAGGTTATTGACATCCTAGTAAACTGGGTTTGGAGAACGGAATATTCAGGAAGGTTCTAGGATAATTTGTAGAGTATAAATACGGCGCTACTCACATCCAGGAGGCTAGTCTTATTTCGGGCAGTGAAGTGAACGAAGTAAACTATTTGGATTGCGATAATTAGAAGTACAGCACTAGCCGAAATTTAAAGAGTAGATTTGAAAATTATTTGTGAATTCGTGATAGTAAACAGTAAAGTTAAATAAAGAAACAACTTTTGAATTATATCTGAAATATTGTGTTTTAAATAACGAACTAAGGACACGCACGTAACAGTATTGTTTTTCTACTCTATTTAAACCTTGTCTACGAATTAAAATGTTTCACAAACCAATTACAGTGCACAGCATTAACATGATATTAATCCATAAATAAATCATGCTTTTTCAATCAGGGTACCCCGGGTTACCCGGGTGACTCATTCATGTTTTTTTTTTCACATGCAAAATTGTTTATGTTAATAATTTTTTAAAAATATGTAGAATAGACAATCGGTCAAATCATGGGGATTCGAAAAGCTTTGGCCAATCTTTCTTGGAAAAAAAAATTATTTAACAAAACGTACGCCGTTGGGTGGCAACACAAGGGTTAAAATCATAATGAAAAGGTCTTTACAGTCAATAGAAGGATTTTGATTCCAAAATAAAGCAAATTATAAATTAAACTTTCAAAGCAACTTTCTAGCTCCTTTAAACTTCAGATATCATTGTGAAGTATTTAATTCTGAAACTATTCAAGCCCAAAATCATATCAGAATTTCCATAGAACAACGACATTAGTTAACGCTCAAGAGTGCAGTTTCGCGAACCAGGAATTGATGTCGGATACCATAATTCCGATTGATAAATGGCATTTCATGGAGTCTCTTTGAATTTACCATATACAAGGATATGAGGTGGTTAATGAATTAACATCTGCAGCAGAAACAGTGCATCCAGTAGCGCTGTAAGTATAGCTGATTACGATCTAGCTACACATAATAGTAGTACGTAAGTGAACATATATGTATGTCGAAATGCAATATTTGAGCAACTACATCATCGGATTCATTATTTACCCTTTGAGGGAGACTGCAGAAATTCCCAGTATTGATCGATATTATGACACGGCACTTTAATGATTGATATACGGGGACGTGTTTGCACGTTTATTGCACAGCAAAATAGCTTCATAGACAATAGATTACTATTATAGAATAACATCGTGCATGAGTGATTATCTGTTCGGTGTGAATCTTGCAGAGCGACACTATATTGAAATTTCGGAGCAAGTATTTGCGGATTTGCGGTTGTGCTATTCCGCATTACTGACGACGACTACCATTAAATGTGTGTGTGTGTATGTGTTGACATCATCTTAAATAGTTATGTAGTCCAAATATTTGGTCCTGCATAAGGTCCAGTGTGTACTATCGATCTGTATCCTTGTATGTTATTCAATTAATATACAATTGACTTGTTGATCGGGCAAACATTTATTAAGTTTTCGACGTCCATTGGTAAACACGTGACGTTTCAATATAATTAAACACAATATACACACATACTTTTAGTGGATACGGACTTTAGTGGATACCCTATGTATGTCGTATCGACTGCAATATGAAGAGTGTAGACTTCAGTGCTGGATAGGCAATAGCAGTCCTAAGATGTAAGCTTCAAGTGACGCAAGTGGGACAATACTATTCAGTCACGCTGCTATCTGGAGGTGGGAGACTATATATGTGAGGTCCACCACACAATAAATCGACAACAATTTGGATGATCTGTATTCCTGGTACCGGTCGAGTGAGTATCCTGTGGCATGAGACTCTGGTGCGCCAGAGGATCTTTAGTATTAGTTAAAACTGCGATTATGTTGAATTAGGCTTAACCTAGGTTGCTGGTAGTTTTAACCCGTGTGTGTCACGCACAGGATAAGACTATGTTGTCCTGTAAGAAAGGTAAACAAGAAGGAAAAGGAAAGGTTATCGTGACCACTACCACACGAGCGTTCCTTGATTCAGCACAATGTTCCTCCTGTTAGCAGATGTATCATGAAGATCTTGGTTTCATTACTGTGGACTCATAACCCTAGAGTGAGCGTAAAAAGAACGCACCAGTTTACCCTATGTCAAACTGGTGAAAGCGTTTTCTTTCTTTTCCATTTAGCTGCTGAGCGGTTCCGATCTATTAGACACGCAGGATGAACTTCCGTGGGCTGCAGTATTCCGGGCTACTGGTTGATGATGCTTGGTGCGGTATACCAGTGTACAGCAAGACAATCTAAACAGAGTACCTAAAAGTAGATCATAGGTACCGCCATTTAAGCGGCATAAACATAAACACTGCGGACGATAGTCTGAATAAAAGATGTTGCGCCCTGAATAGTATCCTCTGCTTCTTTTATTAAATAAGCTTTTTATTTTATATTCAGCCGTGCCTTCAGCCGCACGCAGAATGTCACATAATGTCACATTTTTACACACCATGTCGTTCAGGCGACCGAAGCGTTGTCATTTCCCCAGCAGGTCTGGTAGCGTAGTGTCCCAGTGCGCTTAGTAGTTTTGGCGTTTAGCGTAGTTTTATTTTTAAAGAACTTTCAAAATTGACATTTCGAATCGAAGTGCACACCAACCGTTCAGGTGCTATCCCTAATTTTTCAATGATGTACTGAAAAGGTGTGGGGATGATTCTGATCTGTTTGTCGTAGCTAAGGCGTATATTTTTGTCACATATTTTAACATTTCACGTCAAATTTGTCGTACTTTTATATTCACCACATTCATTTTAATTTATCCGTTTCATCAACCACAAAATAAACTAAAATGAACTTGCAATGAATTAATGTCAGAATACACGCCTAAAAGTACGACAAATTTGTCAATTGCTTCCGAGCTTGTGACAAAAATGTTATACTACATCTAATTAGAGCAATACAAGTGCTTAAAATCGAGATAATATTTTGAGTTTTGTACTGTGAAGTGTCATTTTCAGTTCATTCTACGTAATACAGGGCTTGCTGAATGAATAAACGAATGACGAAAAAAACAGTAGAAAAGTTCATTTCGTTTAGGCGTATATTTTGACATTAAAGTACGACAAAAGATCAGAATCACCCCCCTGAACGCACGGAAGGTGCTATTGAATATTTTTCTTTTTAACTACGTTTTGAAACTTCCGCACTTCTTTTCTTCTCTAAGACTGACAAGCGAATCAATAATTTGTTTGTTTACAAAAAGTATTTCAAACGAAATCATGGCTTCTTAAATAAAGTAATAATAGCTGAGAATTTAGACTGGTAAAATTGCCCGATTTACGTGTTGAATGGTCACGCGAGTTACTCGAGAATATCTGAGACCAATATATGAGGGCAGAAATAATGAAAACGCCAAAAGTGCAACCTAAGAAAAAACCCATGGCATGGTAAAAATAAATCAACCATTTTCCCACCGTTAATGAAATTCTATGGTTTTTAGTTTAGGTTGCATCCGCTCCGTTTTCACGTAAACTGATACGTTCCGCTCTCACGGTAAAAGAAAACTGCTTAGTTAAGAAATTTAATTTGTAAAAAGGTCTGTGAAGTAAAGATAAGATGATTGAAGTACTCAGTCTGTCGAGAGCTTTAAAACCGCCTTAACGGCATAATTGTAAAATTATAGATCTTATATAAAAATAATAAAGTTCTTTTTGGTTTTATATATATATAAAGTGTTCTGATTGATCTTCCTAAAATTCATTCTCCAACGGATTATTAGGTTTTTTTCTCTCCATCGCTAAGCGAATTATCTAAGTCGCGTTCAGAACGGTTGTGACAGCCCTGGTAGCCCAATCATCATGAGCACACTGATGAGCTCATGATGATTGGTTGTATAAATGTAATGCTGAATGTTGTTCTAGCGCCAAGACTAAGCTCATTTATATACTTCGCATTCATATGATGATCAATACAATGAATGCGCTTGTGAATCAATCAAGTTCCTCATCGCTGAGCGTAATCATGATTCTCATTGGTGAGTAAATCGAATACCACATCGCTGAGCGTTATCATGATTATCGGGGGTGGTATAGTTTTTAAATTCAGAAAATAAGAGATTTGGGATCATCACGCACGTTATATGCCTGCACAAAAGTACAACTATACTGTTGTACTTTCGTGCAGGGATACGATACGCAATCGTAATCATAAAGAAATCTTATTATTGCAATGCAGCTGATATATATAGCCATTACACATATCATCAACAAATTGGTTATTCTTTTACTTTTTTTTAGGTATATAGTATCCATAAAATAGGAAAAATTCCTTACAAATGATTGAAAAATACTTGACCTTTACCGGAATTCGGTGACTTCAGTTACACTGCACTTTAAATTATTATAACCTTCCTCGCTTCGCTTTTGACAAAGGAATGAAGAATGATTAAGTTCAGTCCCACTTCGCAGGCGCATAGTAAAAGCCAAAGGATATAAATTTTTAACGCAACACTATTTGTCTCCCTTTCACTCGTATATTAGATGCAGTAGACCGACAGATCAGTATCCATCCCAATTTAGTGATGAGCTGATAGACGAGTCAGCGATGACACTCATCGAGGCGCTCAGTAAGAAAGTTAGTTTTCGTACGACCACTGAATGTACACTCACACTGTCGTACTTGACATAAAAAATGTGTTAGTTAACATAAGACCCGAACCATCACTAAAATTTTGTAAACTGATGAGCGTTAGCTATCAGGGAGGGTATTGACGCATCGCCACACATTCACAAACGCACACTAACATAATGGTAACTATAGTCGCAATTATACTTAAATTTAGAACCTTATAAATTACAATTTCTAAAAATCGACTTTTACTAATCTTAGGCTTGGACACTAACCCTGATTTTATTTTAGATAACCAGAAATGGGCTCACTTCTAAACTCCTTCGCTTTGAAATGAATTAGGGGCAAAATTGACTTCTCTTGTCATTTAACAAATTATCCATTTTGATACAAGAAATATTGTAGAAATTAGTTAGTAAATAATAGGATATTCAAAACAATAGTAAATTGTCTCACTTTGGGTTATTTCATAGTAATTTACGTGGAAATCTACTATATAATAATCAAATGTAATCAAATACGAAAAAAATATAAATGAACGGTAGTTTGTGGTGGTCACAGTTTTATATTGGCTTAAATTGCAAAGTAAGTACTTAAAATATTGTCCAAATTCAGTTTTTTCTTCTCTAAACCTCACAAACGCATTAAGTGGAGAATTTTTAGTGATGCATATGTATCCGAAGACCCAATTATTATATTCAGCCATTCCACACGAAACCGGTCACTTGGGAACCCGACCATTTTTTATGTATTTTTCTTTTTATTGAAGCTAGAAGCTTTATCGATGCTGGTGCTGAAATAATAAAATGTTTTCCATAAATACGTTGGTGTTTTTTTTTTAAGTCATGTCGTTTCTGGTCGTCCGATGTCGGGATGTGTGAATATTCAAGCAAATGTGTGTGTGTCCCAAGTAACAATTTTTCCAATTTTTGGTGACTGAAGGTGATGGGTAGTTTTATTAGGGGCATATGATGGTTACTCGGTTATATAAGAATTTCAGTGGTTATATAAGAGTTTTATAATATTACCAATTGGTGATGTAGTTATATTAGAGTTTTTTAGGTTACTAATGGTTATCGTGGAAATAAGTTACTAAAGGTTTTATAAGTTGGTGATGGAAATGTTTCAATCACCAGCCTATATAACTTAGAGTAACCATTACTAGAAGGTATATAAGAAAGTTTTATAATTGTTTTGATCACCAAGTTATAAACTTATTGGTAATAAGTGTTTTATTGCGGTATCCGTGGTTACCCTTATATAACTCGACAACTTTCAGTAATTTAGGTGACTTTAATAAAAATTGGGAACTTTCGGTAATACATATACCCACTATAAAATATCGTAAAATTTTTTGATGGCCCTTTAGTGACTACGGTGATCGTTATAAAAACAAAATACTTTTAGTGTCGAATGGAGCCATTATAAAACTGTTTTTATTTATATAACATAATATAACCAAAGGGTATATAAGAACACTGTCTGTTTTGTTGTGACTATAATTAAGATATATAACATTACCAAAGGTTACATAATATGACTAAAGGGTATATAAGGACCATTTTCGAAGCATGGTAGTGCCTTTAGTTTATATAATAATTCTTAGTTAGAAGTTTTATAAAGGTCATTCAGTTTATATAAAACTACTTGAAGTTTTATAATGGTAATTTGTTCATTTAAGTACAAGCCGCCATTTTTTCATCTGTCCATTGCAGATAAAAAAGAAAATGTCGGTTAAGCCAATTTTTTAAATTGCAGATATATAGCTTCCGTTTTATTTTTATATAAAAAAAATACATCTTTTCAAGTACATAACATTTCTAAATTATGTTATGTAATTTTTATGAATTAATACCACCTAAGTGAAGATTTTAAATTTTGTCATATTTAATTAAAATTATTAAAAATTACTTATTTTTGGAGGGGTTTGTATTTTTTGGAAGTACCTATAATGATATTCACAGTAAAATTTCAATTGCAGCTGAATTTCACCACATATATGCCGATAAATTGTACTTCTAAAATGTAAAAATATTAAACCTTTACATTATAAAAATACAATACAAAAAAATTCGAAATTCTATGTCAAGATAGGTTTCGTAAATATTTGCATATTATTGTTTTATAAAGGTAACGGAAAACATTTCAATCACTGAAACTAATCAGTCTGAGAATTCCGAGCGTTGTGGAAACGTTACCATCACCATTATAAACAAAGTTTATAAAGGTAACCGAAACATTACCGCAACCACTGCTATGACCAAAATAAATTAATCGAGAGCACCTTGGTTATATAAGGGTTATATAAGAAGTTATATTAAGGTAACCAGAATATTTTGGTTACTCATTTTATAAAACTTTTAGTTATATAACGTTACCTAAATCAAGTCACGGTAACCTTTATATAATCCTCCATTTAAGCTCTATAAGGGGTTTATAGTGGTTACAAAGACGTTTCGAGTACCAGTCTACATAACTCAAGTTATATAATTTGGTAATGGAAACCTTACGGTTACTACTATATAAAAAAAATTGTTTCTTGGGGGTGGTTGCTTGTCAGTGTCATTACGAATAGTGACGTCAATGTGAGTCAATTCTAAGTCCATTTCATTACATATGTACTCGCTTTTTATATAGATCCATAACAATTGTCGATTTCCTAGAAGAGCTTGTTAACGCGAGTTATTTAGGACTGAAGAATCTTTGTTGTGCCTTAGATATTATTCTTGGGTTAATTCCCAACATTGAGAAGACCTTCCATAAACCTTGGATATGGCAAGAATGCCTTGTGCTCAATAGAACGTAGTATGTTTATAGGTAGGGGTATAGTCTTGAAACTTTTTTTTCTGATTTTTTTATTTTATGAATGCACAAGAATTGCAAAGCTAACGGAGATATGCAATTTTAACCATCCGAGGCTCTACCAATTCTTATACCGATCATTTGTGTGCGTGCGTTAGTAAGTTTTTTCGTTCCATTTTCACAGTGCCGTGTCGTTTGTACGTGGAAAATGCCAAGAAAAATTAGCAGAGCAGATAGAAAGAGGAGTGGTTCACGATTAAGCGAATCAAAAAAAAATTGTACCTCCGCACAAACGCAAGGAACGCACTGTTGACGTTGAGGCTACAAGTAATTCGTTGAGGAAAATAAGGGGAAATACTTGTGTAGAAGAAGATCTTCAAAAACGTTTCCAAAATTGGTGACGGCTGTAGTTTAAAATTTATTGCACCGATCCTTTTCAAACTTGATTCACTCTTTCTCCGTATAATTAATGAGGTAACGCTGTCAAGTTTTTTAAAAATTTGTTGTTATTTTTTATTATACAACAAGTTTGCCGATATTTTAAGCGAAAATCACGTTTTTTACTTTCCAGTGTTACCAAAAATTGGAGAATTAATAAAAAAAAACCGACAGCGTTACCTGGGGAAACTCATAAACTAATGAAATCAATTTAATTTTTTGATTTCAGATTTCGAGTGATGAGTTACAACCGTCACCTCAAAATATCTTTTTTGGAGACGTCTCGGGAGATTTGCTGCCAACAGTTTAACTTTCAATATTTTCCACTCAATTTTTGAGAAGATATATTTCAAATGTAATCTCACAATACAATGCAAACAATGCAAACATTTAATTTAAAATACATTTTTTGTATTTTTGATGATTTTGAGATTTGAATGAGACTGAAGCTAAAACAGTAATTTTGAATGCAAAAATGAAAACAGAAATTTAAAATTTGATGTAATTATTAAAATAATTTTATCAACCCTTTATAACTAACAATTTTAATAATCTAGTTGAAAGCATAAGATATACTAAGTTAGTCATTCGCTTTACAAGCATAGAAATTATGCTGCTAGAGTAAAATGGATAGAATACTCCCACATAATATTAAAAGTTATTTCGATTTTAGACGATTCGTCCGTCCATCTGTCCTCAGGGTAAATCAAGACCAAGTTTACTTAGACAGCTGGAATTTTGCGCACGGGATTTTTAAATAAATAGTAAGTTTAAATTTCCTAGGGTTGCCACACACAAATTTTGTGTTCCACTATATATTTGGACACTGTTTTATAACGCTATAACGTAGAGAGCTGAAATTTTTGCACACGGCGTTTTTATGCAAACACTTAGTAAATATAAATTCAAAAGTGGGCTAAACCGGTCAACCCATTTTTGGTGTTGCCATATAAAAAAAATAAGATTTTTATGTATATTGTGAAAACGATCAGTCCTAGATGTTTTTATTGTACTGAAAAGTTCTTCAGAATATAAATTGCTATGATATTGGTTGTAATCGTTTTTACTGTCTGTGGAACTGTTCTAGAAATATATGCGAAAAACAATTCGAAAGTCAAACTTACACAACTTCAAAAGTCAAACTTACACAGAGAGGTGATCATAATACATAAATTCATCTAGGGTATCATAAGAATTGGTCTTAGACCAATTCTAGCTTTTTAACTTGTTCCATATAAATTTGAGAAGATCTTAATATGTGCACTTATAATCAAATAAACATTTGCAAAATAGAACAACATTTGCCAGTAAATAGCTAAGTCAACATAAACACTTCTTAGCAGCACCATACTATACAGTTATGAAGATATCAAATAATCGTTTTATAATAATATGATATTTACACTTACGGCGTGTATATTTTTTCCACTTTGTAGATCGAGCAAATTTTTATAAAACGATCAGAGCACTCTGGAATTAGGGTACTAATCCAATGTGCTCTGAGTGCTCTGGTAGTTTTTGTTCTTATATTGGCAATACCTGTGATTTGTGAAATATGTATATAAAAATAAATAAATGATAATCATAAAGTTATAAAACTAAATAAGGGGTGAAGGAAAGGAATTTAAAAAACACAATGGAGAAAGCTGATACAAAGAGCTTATTAAAGTTCCTTTCAGAAGTAGGTCACTAATACTTTTGTGCCTTGCTAAAAATACCCAACTACTTAAATATGCACCTAATATATTTACAAAATGTAAAATTAAGTTTTTGAATAATGTTTATTTTGTAGTTCTTGTTTTTCGCCAATAAAGAACTTTTTTCCTGCTAAAATCTACAGAAAATGAATAGTAGTGTAAAACTTAGGTACGATTTATTCATGTGCCATTTTGGTCGACATCCAGTTCGATTATAGTCCATGACCTCCATTCGCATAAAATTTTCGTTTTGGCCTTTGCACATGCACCATTACAAGAAAATGTAGACTTTTAAGACCCTTTTAATAAGTTCAATGGTGAACTAGCAAATTTCCCAAACATTAGTGACAAATATCACAGGCATATGGGAAAAATTTTGTAAAATTTTGAATACATGTTTAGCGACTAGTTTATTATTTTGGTTCACTTAAAACATAAAAATCAAATTTGTGGAAATAGCGGTTTATGGCCCTATGCGGGACTAGCATTTCATAGAGAGTTTTGCTATGAAAATTCATAGCGAAAAAAGTAAATTGAAATTGACTCAGTTTGCTGCTAAGTCTGAAGCTCTTGCTAGGCATTCAAGTATATACGTAGTATTTCGCCTCATATAATTCACACTTAAAATTTATTTTAAGTCTATTTTTGAGGTCAGCTTGGCTGTTTGCTTTGGCATATACGGCAGGCAGGAACCAAGCCCTACTGACGATTATACGGTTCTTGCATATATGAAATGCTCTCTTTTTGCAATGAAATTACTTTTTTCAATAATTTTTTTCGTTTGCATAAAGAGTTTTTCCACTCAATTCTCGAGCTGCAGACTTAGCAGCAAACTGAGTCAATTTCAATTGACTTATTTCGCTATGAATTTTAATAGCAAAACTCTCTAAATCATGATGAGCTCATCAATGAGCTACTCATGAGTAATCAGATGAATGTTCTGACGAAATTTATTCGTTTTTGAATCTAAAACGGGAAAGATAGATGCACAGATAGTGTGCATTAGATATTCCATCTGTTTCACTTATTTAGAAATGTATACTTTTCTTCTATTTTGTGTATTTTACAATTTTAGATGAGCTATCGATTAATACGTAAAGAGGGTCACGAGGAGCTTATTAATGAGAATAGCAGTGAGTGTCACGATGAGCTTATAAATGAGCATAGAAATATGTGTCACTATGAGCTTATTAATGAGCATAGCAGTGAGTGTCACGATGAGCTTATAAATGAGCATAACAATGAGTGTTACGAGGAGCTAATTAATGACCACGTCAATTAGTGTTATGATGAATTCATAAATGATAACCTGCATTTACGATTGATTTCATACCCTAAGACGATGAGGCGTAAGAATTTGGGCATAACGTCTTGTTCAGCATATGAACGACGGTATTTCCGCGGAAAACAAATCAAAAAATTAATTCAAAATAAATAAATCACAAAAATCAGTTCAAATTTTCTTGTAGAAATGTCATCTGACAAAGTGAGGAAAATAATAAATGTTTATTTATTAATGGTTTAGTATATAAGGAGCAGTTTCATGATATCCAAAGCCCTTCGATGAGATTTAATGAATGCTCATCAGAAGATTCATCGGGACTTAATTTTTTATATGTTTCTTCATGAATTGCAAACACATTGATGCTTTTCAGTCAAATTAGTATTGGTTTACATATTAACTGCGACTTGTGGGGCAAGAGACAAGGTAAAACTGTGAGCAATTTCTACTAGGGTAGTACTACACTATGTTTTTAAGGAAGTAGTAATTTGAGTGTCTTCGCCTGAATCCAAACACTGAGGAATTGACCTGGCATTCTTTAATAATTTTTATCTTTGGCTAAGCATACATATGCTTTGCTTTTCTTACATTCCCACAATGAATGAATTTGCAAGATAGCAAAAGTTTTAGAAAAGATGGAAATGTAAAAAAAATCTATAATTGCGTTTCGTCTGATATTTTTGTACCTACTTCAGCCCAAGATTTTTCACAACTCGTTCACCCCTGATTAACCTTTTCTCATAGTTTATATTTGATCACACCACCATCATACATCTATAGTTCGTTAGTTTCAAGAGCATGTACTGCGTGAACGTCACACTTCCTTTGATAAGGATATGATTGCTTTCCTACAACAATTGTTTTGCTATGGAAAAAGTGTTGGGTTGTAAATAAAATAAATGTTTTATCTGTAGACGCACCACATCATTTGTTTGGGTCCACGAACTCTATATAAGTTTATTGTGGAAAAATTAATTAAATTAAAATCGGTCAAATAAATCAAACACAGTTTTATCTGGGCAGATAAACATTAGTTTTTTATTTTATTTTTTTACGGACGGGAATCGAGCCTACACTTGTTAGAATCGGTCGATGATGGAAAATAGCAGAATTTAAGAACTTTTATTTTTAACGATTCTAAATCAAATCATAAATACATGAGGAAAAAGCAACCGCCTGGACTGGGGTTTGAAATCGGGACCCTCCGCTTGCTCCTTCATTACTTTTTTCTTAGAATTTTGTTTTCTTCGGAATTTCATGCACTATAAATACCCGACATCGATTTTAGACTGTAATAGATATATCCAGTATCTTTTCTGTGATACATAAAGCATGTCTTACTTACACCAATTTTAACAAAAACTAAATTTTGTGGCTTTGACACAGTGTAAAATAATTTTTTTCTGCATGTTTAGTTAATCACACAAAAAAAAAATTATAAAGATGCGTTTGACAGTTAACGAAGCCCTCAAATTTTTCTAAGAAATTTACTAGAAATTTTTTCTTTAGATTTTTTTGCATTATTGGAGGCCGATTCAGAATGAAAGTGTTGTAAGTATCGGAAAATAACTGCTGTTGGAAACGAAGAGTGAATAGAAGAATAAAAGAGTGCAAATTAAAAAAAAAATTAATGCTTATTTTGCTTATCTATATATCTATGCTCCTAACAATTGTTAGCATAAAATCTAAAGAAAACATAAAGAGCTTCCTCCTTTGTGTTGCCAAAAAATCTCATGAGAAATGTGCTATTTTCGTGTTTTTATTGTGCTAAAAAATGCCTTTCTCGACTATAAAGAGAATAATGCAATAAGCTCCTATAATTCAACCAAATTCAAATACATTTTGTCTACCGAAATTGCTCGAATTACCAATGGCAAAGAAGGGGCATAAGGACCTGGGTCCTATCAATTCACATTTTCTTCGTTTATTCGTCCCAGTGGTTGCAGTTGAGGCTCAAATAAAAAATATGTTTCAGATTTCACAATTTATAAATTTGAATATAATTTTCCATACTCTCTAGACATCGTTGAGAACTTATTCGGAAGTCTGCCTTGCTTTCAGTAATGGTGTGCACAACGGAACTGTCGCGAAGTCTTAAAAAATCTCTTGAAAATCGTGATAACATAAATGTTGCTTTTTGTTGTGGCTGCAGAGAATAATTTTACATGTTCAATGGTCAAAATAGCAAACGATTTGGCTGTCACAAATGTGGTGGCAGACAGGAATAAAGACGCGCAAAAATGTGTATAACTTACGTGAAATTCAAAATTTTTGTATGGCAGCACCAGCAAGGAAGAAGCAGATTTTTTTCATTTATGAAATTGTATTTACTCTTGCTATGAAAACACCATGTACCAAATTTCATCTCTCAACTCGCTTTTAAGCAGAACAAAAATAAAGAATATAAAAAAAGTTTTAAAAAACAAAAATAATAAATGGAAAAATGCACCAAAACAATTAATTTATAGCGTTAAGGCATGGATTTAAAGATGTATTTATGTGTGTTCAAATTGAATTGTTTTTAATTTTTATTTGTTTTTTTGTATTTATGTATATATGCAGCACAATGGAGTTCTTACAAAATTAGTTCTTCTGCCATGCGTTCTGCAAGGAGATGCAAAAGTACACTTTCCATAGTGTGATGTAAAATATGAATTCTTTAAGTACATCTGAAAGAAGCTAGCTGGGAAGTACATATACGCTTGACTTCCAGTCCCGCTGTAATGCAAATGTAATGCGAATTACAATTAAAACAAGAACTAGTACCGGATCCCTTAAAAGGTATGAAAAAAGGAATTATTGTACCCGGAAATTCAGACTTGAAGCTCTTATAAAATTACTTCACCTACCAGGTGTTCTATAAACATATATACAAGCACCCCTTCCATAAGGCAACATAGAAGCATATCTTCCATAATGCGTTATAATGACATGCCTTCTTTAAGGACATCTTCGAGAAGTGAGCGGGAAAATTATATACTTAATCTCCAGTCCGTCGCCTTGTAAAGGAAATGCAGATTATAATTAAGACAAGAAAAACTAACCGGCTCCCTTAGAAAGCAGGAAAGATGGCATGCGCCATATACAATGATTACTCAGCGGAGAGTTTTTGTTTCAGGAATCGTAGTCATTTGGTTAAGATACATTTTTTTAAATAATTTTTTTAGGAAAGGTATTAAAAATTTTTTTCGGTTCGGAAGATAAAAAAGTAAGCTCAAGACTATCAGAACACCCGTTTTCTGTATGAATAGTAGCTTAGAACAGAGAAGCTATTCAAATCAAACTTTTGTCCGTTTTACATAAGAACACTGCAAATATTTTAGAATGTTAGGACTTCATTGGGGCTCTCATGTGATAGTGCGGGAGTCTATTTCATGGCTTCTGAAGTATTCTCTAGGGTTTTGACTGACCAGAGGAATCAAGCGAAATTATAACACATTTTGATTCGTACCCATAATATGTATATTTAGCGGAGATCAGTCAGTTATTGTGGTTTGCTACAGTGCTACAGAGCCTTCTCATATATCACTTTGTTGGTACAGCTGTTTGGGTATTTCTTGTCTATGATATAAAGATAATGAATCTACAGGTTGATTCAGATCAAGATACCTTCCGGTATACTACACGATTCCTTGAGGTAAGCTGATCAAAAATTTGTTCCACGTAGCTCCCCTCCCCCCTTCTGAAACCATCCTTTAAGAGTTGTGGCCAGTTGAAGACTTCGCCAATATTCGTGAACCCTGATGGGAATAAATGAGTATAACTTTTGAACCCGCTATAGATTTTGGTTATTCTTAGCTTATCAAATAGCCACGAATAGTAGCTGTTAAAGTGTATTACTCTGTATTTTTTAGTTAAGCATCTTTAAATGATTCTCAAATATTTTCAAAATTTAGATTTTTTTTACACACAAATTTAATAAATTTATTTCAAAAACTTTCTTCCATATAACTCAAATTTATTGCATCTTATTAATGCCCCTACTACCCTCTATCACTGGAAAAAAAAACCGCATGCCAATACCTGTATCAGTTTTAGCAGTTTATTGGCACATTCAAGCCAGATCATAAAATTGCATAGAAGCAATTATCGCAGGTAGGTACGTAGGGTCTTTTATGACTGGACACACAATTGGTCAGCTTACCTCAAGTAATCGCGTGGTATACCAGAAGGTATCTTGATCTAAATCACCCTGTATACTCAATTATAATTTTGGGACTTATCAACTGTCACAAACTAACAAATATATATGTACACCAAAAAGAGCAGAGGAACATATTTCAAAAATCGCTAAATTACGATAACAAATGGCTTTAACAAATGGTTTTAATATAAAAAAAATCGGTTACATAAAACTTTGAATTAAAGCAAGAACATATATATAATCAACTTTTATTTTTTCTGCTTTACTTTTTGTTATGTCTTCCAGTCTTCTCGGAATAGATCTTCATATAACTTGATGAAATTTCATTCCAAGCCGTTTCAACAGCTGTTCAAAGTTCGTGGATATTGCGAATAGTAATTTTGGAAATTTTCCTATTGATATGGTGACAGAGATTTTTGATAATGTTCAAATTCATACTATGAGCGGGTCAGTTATTGAAAATTGTTGTGTTCTTGAAATCACGTTTTAGTCTTCCTGGCCATATAATATGGTGCGTTGTCCTGTAGAAATATATATTCGTCTCTATTCTAAATATCATGAATATCTTGCAAAGCTGTTACCAAATGTTTTTTCCAAAAATGGTTGTGTAAATATCAGCATTTATTTTAACGTCCACTTAAAAATTTCAAAAAAACTGCGGCTGCTCACTATTTTTGATCAGTAATGTATGTAATATGGCATACAAGGCAGCGTAACAAATTTCAACTTTCTTTTATGTTTCTCTTTGCTTTTTTTATTTTCCTGTATATTACTGACCGCTTTAGAACTTCTTTCAAAACAGCTGCCCTTCATCTACCAAGGCCGTCGGCTTAAAAGAAATCGCCCCTATTTTGGAAATATTTCAAAATTTTTCAAAATACTTTCCAATCGGCACTGACCGTATGGAATCGGTTTGATTTTATTAATTTATATAAATTGTTTTTTAAAATATCGGAGAACATAAACTTTAATCTTATATATTGTTACAGGATTAATTACCTCGCCTCTCAGAGATTCGCAGAAACTTAACGCGCAGAAGTTTAAGTTAAACCCGGCATGAAACAAAACAACACTAAACCAAACTCTTGACATTTCAGTCAACTGATTTGTCAGAGGTATACACCGAACTATAAGGAACCCCAAATTCATTCATGGAAAAGGAAATTTCTAATTTAAAAGCAGGTATAGTTTTGTTTGGACCAGTATGAACAATAAAAGTCTATCAGCTGCTTTAACAAGTATCGAATTAGAAAGCAAATATAGAAATATATATATACGGAAAATAAAAAATTTAACAATCTTTGACAGTTATTAAAATGAAAATTATAATTTTGACAGATATGCAAAATTAGAGATAGACGAAAGATCTGTGATGTAACAACGAATTGTATTAGGAATATAAAATATTTGGAACTAATTTTGATAAATGGTAAAAACAGAAACAGAAAATTTGTACAAGAAATTAAAAACATAATTAACATGAAGCTTTAAATAGTGTCGACCTTTTAGAAATAGATGCCGCTAAGTAGGATTAGAAAAATGTTGTAAGCCGCCATGTTGGTGTCAGATCTTGTCTTGTTCTGGCTGTGTGAAAGAGTTCGCGTATGTAAAAAAAATTAAAATCAATTGAAATAATCCAAAAGCAAAAATCCAGAAGTTAAAAATTGACAAAGAAGTTTACCATAAACTGGTTGTTTTATTGGTGAGAGGAAAATTTTGACGAGATCCCTAAGGAAGACATGTAATTCCCTTAACCAGCAGAGACCTAGATCTAGGACATTGATTGCTGTTTATGACGATATCCTGGAAGATCTCGTCAAATTAGATTGCACACCCAAGGAATGTGAGCAACGTTCGTTCGTTAGTTTGCCATTTCGAATTTCCAGAACCGTACATTGAGTAGCCTGACTCAAGTGGAGTCCGCTCGGCCAGGTGGTCAGAACTTCATTGCAACAGCAAATGCTTTGGATAGCTTTATCTTTGGTATCACCAGTAACCAGACGTTTTTGGAAAAATTCATCCAAGTTCAATCATTGCCTCCGATTATTGAACTCAGTCACGAATCCTTGGTGGTACGATTAAGTCACATCTTCAATTCCTCGGTTCACAAGGTGCTGGCCATACTGAGAAATACGTGAGCTAAGCTAAGAATATAGTAAAGCTGCTACATCCCGTAACAATATGATAATATCCTATTCAAATTCGTTTTCGTTGGAGATTCATCGATTAAAGTTTGGATTGACAGACCTTTTCACATGATTTAAAATTCCTTAAGTATATTTTTTTCAAAAATATTTACCGACGTTTGTTTAATATCTGAGCTATAAGTTTTCGGCAGTAAAACGAAGTTTCTATTGTGCAAGATTAGGAGTGTAATCTTGGAATAATCTGGAGGAGAATATAGATGTAAGTTTAAAATTTATTTGCTCAACAATTATAGTGCGCAGCATAGATAAATACAACCTAACTTTAATATTTTCATTTGTTCTCAGATTTCATACGCAGCCTTGTTTGTTTCATATCATCTTGACACTCAATATTGTATCATTAAAAAAACATCAGAACCTAAATCTAATTAATTCATAATACTTAACTAACCAAACTTAATCTTATCTAATTATATGTAGGTACTCATCGAACCCAGTCTGTTTTCCAGGAAGAAAAAGGTAAGTCCAGTAATATCATCACGTAGGTATGATAGGTTTGTATACTTATGCTAAGGCATAACTTATGCATTGTATGTGTATGATTGTTGCTTTCATAGATCTTATATTTTGCCCTCGTATATTTTATGTTTTGCCATTACAATTTCTTTTATGCTTCCAGGGTGATGGATTTATATTCATGTTTACGGGATTCGAATTTAACCGGGTCGGGCCATCACACAATTGAAAACAATCGCTTTTAGATCTCTCCAAATGGAGTTTAGGTGAGTGCCATCTCTATTTTATTTTGGCAATATATAAAAGAAATTCCTTTGCAGCATCATTTCAATGAAGAATGAGCCCGGCACACTGGACAAAAAGGACACAAAGCAGGTAACTATACTTATATTCACTTATCTTAACTTATGTAACTAATCTTCCGTTTTCAGGTTCAGGCATCATGGGGTCCAGATGAGACGTAACACAACACAACGTAAAAAAACGTTTTATTTTCTTGACCCTTTTTGGATTACATACGATAAATATATAAATCGATCCTGCAGAGTTTATTAATATGCTCATTCGATATTTTAATGTCATATGATTTCCGAAGGAATTACATCCCCAGGTAGGCAACAAATTCCTCCTTTTCAACCTACAAAACATTTTTTTTGTTTCTCAGGGACTTTGGAATATGACACATGAAATTCTCTTTTATTTTTTCTGGGAAGCTTTTGGGCTTCTTAAATCCCATATGAAATCTTAGTGTTGATGATGTGCTTTTTGCTAAATATAGTAGTTAAAAAAACCGAGTTAGAAATCCGAAATTTTAAATTTGTTGAACCATAACTTCAAAACTAAGAAGAGGAGGGGTCAAATTTGTACACAACTATTGTCAATCTAGAAAATATTAAATCATCATCATAGGCTGCAACGTTAAGAAGTTACAGGGTGATACATAAAAACATACCCAAAAAGCTAAAATAGTTTGTTTTATTTGTAGGTAGTTATAGATGTATTTTGGTGAAGCTTTCTTGAGTTTTTACTCCTCGATCCCGTTGGAGATCCCAAGTTAAAATTTTAATGTTTTAGTGGATAATATATGGTATAAAATATAAAAAAGTGAACAAAACCAAAGTACGCATTCCAGGATATTCCAGGATAAGGGTTAAAATATCTATCCTTGATGTAATTTTTCGAATATGCTATATTTTTAAGATGGTATTTTTCTTAGATAGCCGAAATGCTATGTTTCAAAAGAGCCATATTTCACTGTCCTAGCATAAATAGAAATTAATGCGAAATTTTGAAAATGCCATAACTCGCAAAATACGCATTGTAGAAAAAAGATTTTCAATTCGTTTTTTTATTTTCACAAACCCTCCAAGTAAATAAAATCTCAAAAAAATTTGAGCTGGTCACATGTTGTCTATTTGACATGGAATGACCCCACATTTTAAATTGCTTGAGGGGTCGTGTGGCCAACAAATCTGAAGGTACAGGTCTACATATATCTTTCTAAAATATTAATTTGTATTACTTTTTCGACAAATATCATCACCAATTAGTTAAAATATAAAGCGTATCTTATTTGTATTCTATTTCTACGCAAAATGCGATAAATATTCAGTGTAAGTTTCAATGGACATTGATTATTGGATTTTGAAAAAAATGTGCAATATTATAGATATCGAAGCAATTTATTCGAATATGTTTTATCGTAAAAACGGCTTCCTCAAGAACTCTCTCTCTCTCTCTGAAGAGCAAAGAAATGTACGAATTGCTAAGACCGGTGAAACACGATGATACACACTCAATACGACGATACACCGTACTAAAATCTGGTTTCTTAGTACTATTTTAGAACATTTTCGTGTATAGCTCAATTTAGAGCAGAATGTTAAACTCGGATGATACACGAGTGTTTTATTACATATGTATACATGTACTCAGTTTGTGTGCGTATAGATCATATGGAAATGATGATTTTTCTTTGCTGCTTCAAGAACGTGTATCAACTACGTGTATCATGGACTGATATACACTCCATACAAAAACTAGTTTTTACGTCGTGTCTAGTCTCGTGTATGTATCATCGTGTGTTAGAGGACTAAACGACTCAGATTTTGAGTACATCGATAAGATTTCTCCGCAAGCATATGCAAGTTTAGAGTTTGATTTAGACTTTGACTTTTGCAGGTAATAATATAGCTCAATGTGTAAGAATGGGCTATACAGGTGAAAACGTTGAGGATGCTGTTTTACCAGTAGATGCTCGTATAACTTGAAGCGGTGATATTAATCATAGAATTGCTATGGAACTATGTCGAGTGATTTGGCTTGGACCTGAAGTCCCGACTGCCAGCATGAGCTGATAGATAACTCGGCGGACAGCGTTGACTGCAGGGCGGCACGCTAGCTCGCCTCAGCTATTGGCGGAGAGGGTGGGGAGGTTCCACGAAAACCTGCCGCTGCCGCCTGCCACATACAGAAAAAAATCGTGCCTACTTAAAAACAAAACAAACGCCGGCACACATTCGGTCCTGAAGGGACCCTTACATCACTTACCTACATCCCGTGGGAAGGCGCAGATGTTCTGCCTTCCATCGCCGTTGCCCCAACCACCCTGTGATACTGCGGGCGATATTGAACAGTATCCCTTTTAGACCTGAAAAGAGAGAGCGTAGTGGACCTAGACGACCTTCATGTTAGAGGGCTCCAGGAAAGTGAAAGGAGAAATAAAAGCGTTCAGCACTTCATTTTTACGTTATAATTGAGAGTCCTAGACTACAATTCTTGCTCAAGAGATCTTTGAAAAAATATACATACATAATCATGGATTCATCCTAAACAAATAAATATTAAATTAAAGTTAATTCTAATGAAATTATTATGAATTGAGTGTATATTCTAATAATGAAAGAAAATCTTAAAAGTATATTTGAAATATGGAAGTTCACAAAGGAAAGAATAGTGGACAAAAAGGAAAAATTGAAATTTTTAAAGCAACTTATAAAAGTTGATCATATCAGAGAGAAAACTTTGGATATCATGTCTTTACTAGACATTTACGGAATCATTAAAGGTAATAAAAGGATAAAACTAGAGAAACAATTCATGACAATACATATTTGTAAATTTTAAGGGATAGCTTTGTATTGATTTTTACTTCAATACTATGTATCTGTACCTGCACTACTTAAAGCCAAGCGTAAATCGTATTATATCTAATACTACCACCGTTGTATATACTAGATTATATACTAACTACCTAATAATATACTGAATAAGCAGCATTTTCTATAGGAGGATTTCACTTTTTATGGAATTTTCAGCGTAAACCATTTTTCAATGAACTGTCTTTCATTTTTCTTTTTTCCTCTTTAAAGTACCTATCTAAATTCAAATTAACCAAAAAAAAACAATTACGTAATTATTATCAGCTGTATGAGGAATTTTAAATTAAATTTACAAAATAAATTAAGGAAAAATATTTACTACGCAATTTAAGGGCAGTCCAGAAGAATTTAAAATTTTTTGTTAAATATCATAATCATCGTTCATCATTTATCTCTTTCAATCATTTGAATGTTAATCTTTACGCAGACTCTAAAATCGCTATCCTGAACTTATTTAATTTGTTGACACTGATCACAGTTCTCTCCAACCCTATCCACTTAAAAGAAAGTCCTATTTAGAATATTAAAGAAGGGTTTGATGAACTTAAATATACATTTAAATCGACAAAAAGGTCCCTGTGTTGAAGCTTCTAATCACTGAGATAAACAACTTACATCTAAGTAATCTTACTTGAGCACTCTTGGAGTTTTAAACAATCCCAGCTAGACTGACCAGATCATTTCTATAGAACAAAAACTGGTGCGGTGATTCCGTTTACTATTATCGCTTTTTTTGGTGATGCTGGAGTTCCTGATATTGATGATTTTGACTTTTCTTGTTATTTTCGGATAGAATTTTTGATGCAACTAACTAATGCACCACCGCCACCCGTTGCTGCTTCGAAAATTGTTCCTTTATTTAATATTGTTGTTTGTGGATTTATTGAATTTTTAGGTAGATGATTCGGTAGCTGATTATTATGCAGATCGTGGTGGTGGTGGTGATTTTTAAGATTTTGCATTTGATATGCAAAAGGAAATGATTGTTTTGCTGTGTTTCACTTCCACTTAAATAACCTCAAGGAACTGGCTTCAAAAAAATTTGTACCTTAAAATCTTGCACAATCTTTATATCATCCCCAATATAGTTATTCGCAGCGTAGAAGCGGCGACTTTGCTGCTGCCGGAATTTCGATGCTTTTTCTTTTCTCTGGATTTTCTTGTGCTAATGAGGAGAATATTTTTACCAGTTGAAAATATGCTATTAGGAGGGATAAATATTCTTTTGAACTTACTACGTGAGGGGTTGATTTACTCGCCGATGTCGATGGAAAGTTTTTGGTTTCGTACGGGCTCCACTTTTCACGTCTTTTCGTTTGCAAGGTTTGACAAGACAGATGTCGATTGTCTTCTTCTTCTCAATCGCCAAGTAAGTGCTCGTCGATTTTGGGGTGCGTTCGGGCTGTCGGTTTGACTGTAGGCATACATGCTGCAGTACGTCTCAGTGTAGCATTCTGCTATATGTATTCCGCTATGACCATAACAGAATTGTCTATCAAAATGTTGCTTTGGAAGTTATTACTCAAACACTAATACTGCCGTCCTAAGAAAGGAAGTCACAAACGCCAAAATTCCAAAATTGAGTTAGGGATAGATTCGGAGTCGTGAAACCGTTTCTGATTTATATCTTAAGTTAAAAACACCAATTTCCAACTATAAATAACTGAAAGCCGTTAAGCAAAATGGTCATATATACCATGTCTAATGTGTTTCCTAAACAAAAAAGTCTTTTCTGCCCCTTACTACGAAAAAAAGACACATTGACCAAAATTTTTTGCTTATAAGACTTTCTTTCTTAGTATCGTAGGAAAATTTAGGATTATATGACTTTTTTCCTCTGTATGACACACATTGTTCATAATTGTGCACAAATTCTGCAGGCACTATCATGTTCGAACAAGTGCAAGAGGTAATCAGAGTTTTGTGCGTATTTGAGTTTAGTTTATCAAATTTATTGACGTGAAAGGTTTAGTTTCTGTAGAACATCAGAACACGTTATTTTTAAACTGTTTTTTTAGATAGGAATTACATAGTAGTGGTAAGTAATATTCAATCATTTTTAAATATATTGAACTTAATGTCATGACATGATATATATATATAAAACAGAGAATGGATCGCGGTAAAAAACTTGCACTTTTAGCAATTAAAAACTCCGAACTCTCTAAAAAAAAAGAGTGGAAGTTATTAGGAGATAAAACAAAAAATGCAAAAGTAGACAAAAGCGACAATGATCCAACGTTTACACCGCTACAAGAACCACTATCACCTCAGGGTCAAAACATACCGGAACAATCACCGTCGACATCGTCTCATCCTGATGTAGAAGAAAATTTAATTTCAGGTGCAAATCCAAATAATACATTATCAGCTGGAGTGACAAAACAAGGATTGCCCAGGAAAAGGAAGATATCCAAAATAACTCCCAAAAATCAAAAGGCTGAAAAATTGAAGCAGAACACATTAAAGTTATATGTTAAAGAAGGCTGCAATAGACTCTGTCGTAATAAGGAGTGTGCTAAAATTAGTGAGGAGCAGCGTGTCATAATTAATAGAAATTTTTGTGAATTAAGGGCCGCTGAGAAAAAATGGTTCATATACAACCACATAAACATTATGTAGCCTCAGCGGAGAGGTCAGTTACCGTCAAACACACTTTAACTTGCGGAGATTCCACCGAGGTGGTCGTGTGTAAAAAATTGTTTTTAACCACATTGGGCTGCGAAGCTAAGAATGATAGGGTAGTGCGTAATATAGTTGCATCAAAAAAGAAGCCTAATGCTTGTGGCCCAAAACATGACAAACGAGGTATGCATACATCACATAACGCTTTCGATAAAACCTCAATTAAAAAGCATATTGAAAGCTATCATCCAACTATATCGCATTACCGAAGAGAGCACGCACCGAATGTGAAATATTTGCCAAGCGATATAACAATTAAAGCCATGCATAAAAATTACATTGAAAAAGAGAAAACTAATATTTTATATGAACTATATAGAAAAGTTATTTCTGAAAATAACATTTCATTTTCGAAATTGGGTCATGAGGAATGCTGGTCATGTGAAAAAAGAAACAACCACGAAAAGAAAACTGACCATACTACATCTAATCTAAAAGCTGATTGCGAAGGTTGTAAGATTTGGAAAACTTACAATGAGAAGATTATCGCTGCACGAGAAAACTACAAAAAGGATTGCGATGTTAGTGAAAAGGATGAATGCATAATTGTTTCTGTGGATTTGCAAAAGGTAAGAACTATTTTAAAATTAAAATATATTGTACTATTTGTGTTATTTTAATTAATAGGTAATAATGCTTCCTCGGTGTGACATGTTTAAGGAAATTATTTTTACTCCAAGAATTATTGTATTTAACGAAAGTTTTGTACCTTTGGGGAAAAAAAACAAATGCTACCAGTTGCAGCTATTTGGCATGAAGGTATTTCTGGCAGATCCAAACAAGACATTATATCAACATTTTATGCCTTAATCAAGTTTCGCAGAGATGCAAAACATTTCATATTTTGGCTAGACAATTGTACAGCTCAGAATAAAAATTGGGCATTGTTTAGCTTTTTTATATACATAGATAGTTAACTGCTGTGAACTTAATATTCAAGAAATTGTCCTTAAATTTTTTGAACCTGGGCACACATTTATGTCAGCTGATGCCTTTCATCACCAAGTGGAAAAATCTTTGAAAAAACAGAAGAAAGTGTATGACATGACTCATTTTAAAGATTGCATTAAAAAAAGTAACTCGGGAAAGTTTGAAGTAATCGAAATGAAAGTGGAAAATTTTTTGGAATGAAATGGAAGGATCAATCGTCTCAACACAAACTTAAAATAAATATCCCGAGAGTTTATTTAAATGAAATGGTGGAAGTCAAATTCATAAAAAATAATAATTGTTTGCTATACAAAAAGAACTTCATGGACACAAGTTACTCAAACTTGAATTTCTTGAAAACTGCGTCTATAAAATCAGGATTAGCAAAGCCAAAATCAAAAACGATTCCTCGCGGTATTGTTATTAAACGAAAACAGGATCTCGTGAAAAAACTGAAAGATATTTTGTCTGAAAACCGAATTCAATTTTGGAAATCTCTCCCAGAAACGGTAAACGAAGAAACCCACGACGAAAGCGAGTAATTTTAGTACTTAATACGAGTACTTTTAGTTATAAGCATTAAAGTTTTGGTTTTTTTTAAATAATTTTAGGTACTTCTTGAAACTTGTTAAATTTTTTTTGTTTTGTGAATTCGATTGTTATTTTTATTATGAAATAAATTTATATTGTGTTGCGAACACATGTAAGAAAAGTGTCAACTTATTTGTATAATTTGGTTTTATGTATGAATGTTTTTGGTTGTGTATACTAAGCAAAAAAGTCCTAAATCCAGTTTCTCTGCCTTATCATCAAAATTTCTGCATTTTGTTAACAAATTAAAATTGAATAAACTAATATCTTTTGAAATCATTTTTGAAATTCTTCAAAAATATTTCATATTAAGGCGCCAAACTTAAAAAATGTAAAAGCTAAATATCTCAAAACTACTAAAATGGAGATGTGACTTTCTTTCTTAGGAGGGCAGAATAAATCTTACAATCAAAGCTAGGATTCAGTGGCGTAGACGCCAATATAATGCGATTTTTCCAAAGGAACTCTTTCTCTGCTGCATTATCTCACATAAATACTTCGCAACATTTATTACTGATAGCTTTCCTTGGTTAAATATAAAGTTAAAGAGCTTTAAAGAGTGATCCGGGTTTATATGGAAATTTTCCAATCAATTTGTATGTTGTCTCTGCTGTCAGGCTGCGATGTGCTTTTACACTGGCAAATTCAACCACAACACAAATATTGCAAATTGGAACGCAAAAGTGCGCATCGCCTCTATTATTCCTTTTATCAATTGTGAGTGCTTTTCTTTATTCATTCGGAATATTCAGAACGCACCAAAAGTGTTTATTTATCCATTCGGAATATTCCGTTTATTCCATTCTGTGTTTCCTTATTCGCAGTGGTGTATTCTGAACGTATTCCTTTTAAACTACCTCCTTAGTTGGAATAAATGGAATACATTTTGACAAATGTCAAATGGCAAACATTACTCCAAGAAAATGGAAGCCAGCAATATCAGAAACACGAAAAAATGATTTAATTTTCGAATTAAAACAGGATATTTTATTTTCTGAACCAGAAAATTGTATATGATGGTCTCCACGTGATAATACATTTTGCGTTATATACAACTGTCAAATTTTTATTCTTTTATGTTTACTTAATAATTTCTGTTCCGAATATTATTGTACCACGTAATCAGTATTCTGTTCATTCTATTCCTTCCACAGAAAAAAAAAAGAAAAGCACTCTGTCTGTATAAAACCAAATTGGAAAATCCCGCCGACTGACTTTGTGTTTTTTTATTTGTTGGTGAAACAGAGAAGCGTTGTTTTTCGTTTAATTTCTGCTACAATTGATAAAAACGAGGCTTTGTATACCAATAACTTCAGTCTCACATGAAAAACCTTTTTCAAAACTTGTGCAAGTACTTACTGATAAAAGGAATCGAAAAGTTTATATGCTTATACTTTTAGTTTGTTCTCAATTCTATGATAAAAAATCAGCTGAACTCCAACATCTTTCTTTGTATTGAATTGCCAAAGGAACAATAGAATGGGTCCGCAGAGTTGGTTCCAAATTCCTCGGAACGACACATGTCTACTGAACAGGGCAAATAAATAATATAAAAAAAAAATCACCGTCTGAGTATTTTTCGCAGTATTTTAGCAATGAACTTTATGAAACATTTTCATTGCATACAAACCTCTATGCACAGCACGGCAATATCTCAGCAACTTCAAGCCGACTAACAAAAAACCAAATAAAAAAATTGTTTGGCTTGCACGTTTTAAGGGGATCTTTGAAGCTGTCAAGACTACGTCTATATTGGGACACCGCTCTAGCCATTCAAGCCTTTAGAAACAATATGACAATGAACAGATTTTGTCAGTCGCGAAACTGACAAATATTGAAATTTTTTGCTATTTATTAGTCAGTAAAAAAAATTAATACCTACATAAATAACAAAAAGTGTGAACTCACCAAGCGGTCCAATAAATCTGGCGATTGCTTCACGAAAAACCAGGAAGGCTATCTAATTGATATATGTATTTGGTTGTACCATTTTTTTTCTGTCCGACGAACCGTTCTAGAAATATATGCGAAAAACCACTGTAAAAATAAAAATTGCTCAAATGGGTGACCATAAAAAATTTCATACGGGCATTCATCTAGGGTATCATAAGAATTGGTTAATACTATTTTACAAATTAACAAAACAAAATTTTCGCTCGGTGTTGCTGAATTTTTTTACGAATAATTTAAAGTATTTCCCTTAATTTGACACATAGGTCAGAAAAATCCTTTACTACATTTTCGAGATATAATTTTTTGAAAATGATGTTCCCACGTCAAATCACAAAATTTCTAACTCCTCTGAGGAAAAACATGCAAAATTGGGTAAGGTATTTTCATACTCCATATAAACTCCGAAAGTTTTACCCTAATCGGAAATGGTCGAGTCCAAAATTATCGTTTTCATGAGGAATGACTGCTACATAAATCAGACCACAAGACGGAAGCATATCTCTTTTTCTATTAATTTGTTTAAAAGAAATCAATTGTAATCTTGACTGAACGACTCTATCTTGAGTTAATAACTCTTTAACGGCTGCAGAAAACACATACTAGGTTGAATTAAAGAGAAGAGTCTACAGTTAAAGTTTTAAAAAAAAAGTTATGTAATGACCGTTTGACAAAAAACAATAGAGGTCAAATTAAAGCAAAAGGTACAAAAGGTAAGAAAATCCAAAATTCTTAGTTTAGACTCCCATCATAACTCCTGAGAGGAGCGGGTACGAGGCTGGTTGAGCAGTCGTTAAAAAGCCCATGTAGTTCTGCATACAATGAGCTCTTAACTGTGACCATAAGATCCTGTACTTTTTAAGATACAGGGTGTTTCGTGAAAAACTAGCTTTTTTCTTAATCACCATGTAACTTCTAAACGGTTGATATGCCCCCTTTCCATAAAAATTGTTGTTTGTCTAGGTGAGTATTATCACTTCCTATTCTATTGACCTCCTAGTGAAAAACACCCTGTAGACGGCTCAAAACCTATGAAGCCAGGTCTTTGTATAAAACTGCTCGAAATAGAACTATGCCACAGCGATGAGACTGGCTAAACGTCAGTATCCGAAATTAATACTAACCTTGAATCGAAAAAGTTGTGGAAGAATCTGCGGCAAATCGGAATATGTGGAAAGGACAAGAAAGGCTGCAGTTTCCAACCTGATGAATTGAATGGTAATTTATACCTCAAAGAATAACTCTCCTGCTAAAATATCTGCTGCAAATCAGGTTAGTTTATTACCCAGTCCAGTTAGCAGTATCTTGCATGGTTGCAGTAACCTATTTACTTTCCGATGCGTTAACATTGACGAACTTATTTCGGCTCTTAATACAATAAAATCTGATGCGACTGACCCTGATAAGCTATCACCACGCTTTATCAATTAACTGCTACTAATCATTTGTACATTTATTTTTGAATATAGTTAATTCGTGCTTGTCATCATCCACCTTTCCCTCCAATTGGAAAATTGCTAATATTCTTCCAATTCCGAACATATCTTCTGCTGAATCTCCAGCTGATTTTCGACCAATTAGCATACTAAGCTTTCTATCTAAATTGGTTGAAAAACTAATCTATCGGCATGTTTTTGAACATGTAGAGGAATAGAACCTACTGACGTACTGCCAGTATCCAGATGAAGGACGCTTCGAAGTGCTGAGACTGCTTTTTTTAAAAATATCCACTGACATAAGAAGTGGTATGGATCTGGACAAATTCACTACCTTAGTGCTTCAAGATAATTCAAAAGCCTTTGATACCGTTGATCATAGCATTCTCTTGGAGAAGCGTTATGCTTCTTTTAAATTTAGTAATTCAGCGGTATCCATGATCAGTACTTTTGTATTAGATCGCAGTCAACAAGTAAAGCTTCATGATAAAACCTCCATTTCGTTACCTCTAATGCGAGTAGTGCCTCAAGGTTCCATCATGGGCCCGTTGTAGTTCAGCCTATTCATTAATGACTTGCTATTAATGGTTCGCGACATCAGCATTCAGCTCTACGCAGATGAAGTACAATTGTACTTGAGCCGTCCTGTTGGGCTTACTGAAGATTGTATAGCACGCATTAACTCTGATTTAGACAGAATCCACGTTTGGCCTAAATATAATAAGTTACAATGAAACCCTAGTAAGTCGCAGTGTAATGTTAAATGGTTCCCTCCTCCTATGCTTAATAAGGTCACACATATTTTTAGGTAGGGGGACAGTCGATCCCATCCCAAGCACGGAGGCCATGGTGGCCGATTGCGCAGTCCTACTAGAAGTCCATTCACCAAAACCTTCCTGTCCTCTAAATGAAGCGCATCGGGTCATTGTGTGGATGGTTTTTCAACTCATCAACATACAGATAGAAGGGCCGACCCTAGAGTATCCAGCCTGCATCGACCGAAGACCGGGAAAGCACACAAAAAGAGTTCGGTTGTCTCTGGCTCTCCTTCCAGGCAGGACAGACACTCAGGGCTATCACCGACTCCCATTCTTGTTAGGTGAGCATGAAGCGAGCTGTGCCCGATGATGATGCCAGCCATAGTTCGACATTGTTTCCTTCCGAGCCGCATGAGAAAATCAGAGAAATTCCTATTGGGGCCATCAAGAAACTGTTTTGTGTACCTGGAAGTACCCAGGCTCACCCATCGCTGCTGATGATTCCTATGAGCATCCGCTTTGATGAGAGACCCGATACTCGAGGTGACAATGCCTATGGTGGGTACCGGTACGAGGAACGAAGAATCAGAGCCAGCCCTAGATAAGAAATCAGCGCTTTCATTCACCATGATCCCAATGTGTCCAAGAGCCCACAGAAGGGACACCTTGTTGTGGATACAAAACTTATCTATAGACGAGCTGAAATCCCCCAGTAACTTAGATGTTATCCGGTTACCACTCAGAGCCATCAAGGCTACCTAACTATTCGAAAGGATAGCACTATCCCTCCCGTTGATTTGTATATGAAGGGCTATCTTCGCTTCCATTGAGATGGTGAAAATTTTTAGAGCGAACCGGGGAAGACAGGCACTTACCTCAGACCACGATTCCTTACTGGAAAGCTCACAGAGAATCGACGACCAAAACGAAGCTCAGGTACCATGGTATCACGTATTAACTAGAAACTTAATAAGTTGATTTACATTATTTCATTTTACATTTGATTTCTTGTTTTCTTCGTTTCAATTATCTCTAGAACCGATATATAATGTGGTACTTAAGACAAATTGCAAATATTGTATGTACTCTAACCAGCATTAAATTAATATGCATTTGAAAGCAATTGTAATCAATATTTCATTTATTAAACTTACACTCGAATAAAGCATAACTTCCGTTAAAATTACTTCAAATTAGTTACATAACTTCAAATATTGAAACTTGAAACCATTCAAAATGTCACATACTTCCGGCAAAATAATTCTTTGCACTTAAGCACAGTAGATGACTTCATTATTTCACAGTGACATTTCGCTTGTAAGTGAAAAATGTTTTCATTTCGAATTTGCCAACATTAAAAATTACCAACAAGGGGGTACTTCATGTGCACAGAGAACAGTATTAAAATTTCACCGAATACCTCTTCTTCTAGCGAACTGCTGGAAGGACCCAACTTTTTATATTCAGGCCAAGAAGTGTGCTGCTGTACATTTGTTTTCATAAGAGGGAAAATTACAGATATCTAACGTATAATGGTCACCAGTGTATTCAGAACAAATGGTCGAGTTTTATGCAGTTTTCCACTGCATTAGTTATATACATGTATGTATATAAAGGAAATTTGGTTTAAATATTTGACACAAATTTCAACCCTTCTTGTAGGCTTTTAAATCATTGTTGCACCCTCATGTACCAGCGTAGTAGCAGGCATGACCACCCATGTCAAACAGCCACAAATGAAAAGTTAGAGTACGTTTTCCTCAATAATTGTACGCCTCTCTGGTTGGTGCGGTTGAAAAGTGCCGCATTCGGAAAAACTTTTCCAAGCTGGGTTTTCGGGGTGTGCCTCGCTTCGTTTGTGGTGCAACTTTTCTCACTTAACAGAGCAGAGAAAAACGGACAGAATAAAATTGCTGGGATGGCTTTTAACTTATTTTTCAATGGTCTCTAAAGAGATTTTCCTAAGTATTGTCGACGACAATGTCTATAAATCCTTTTGTTCCAGAAAAAGGAAACTATTTCTACTTTTAAGTTGACTTCTCGCCTTTCCCTTGGGGGACATGTTGCATTAAGAACTTTCCACTCTCATTGTATTTTTTATTAACTTCACACTTTACTTAAATATGTATACTCGAAAGCAAAGGATTACATGACAGTAGAAAGTTTCTTTATTCTTAATTAGAGCAAAAACGACAGAAGGAAATGCATCTCATGAAAAATTCTCTGAAATGGACTCCTTCACTCCAAAAGAAGTTTTTATAAAAGTGCTTAACAGCTTTTATGTACAAAAACTACCTTATGGGATATGCGTCATTTTTCGTGATTGTAGTTGGTATGTTTAGCTTAGTATGTGTCAGAAAGTCTGATGGATGCTTACTTCTTTTATTTGATATTGATCAACTACAATATCTTTTAAGTATGATAAAACTGGAAGAGTTTTTGATTTTTATAAAATGGAAGTGGCAATTAAAACTAAAATTCAGATTCAAAATATATATTAGAGCAATTAGGCGCTATTCAAAGATAACTTACAAATTACTTAAAGCTACCCCTCTATTTAAAAGGTAGCAGTAGCTTATTGTTAGTCAAAATAGCGTAAGTTTCTATCTTAGTGCTGACTTTAATTTAAAAGGTCACCTCAAAATATTTATATTGTCATACCACAAAAAACTAAGAAAAGCATTTTCCCAGCGTATTACAAAATATAATTTTTAAATATGAGCTTTGACGTGGAAATCGTAAATGATTTAAACTTTTTGAACGACATTGATTTAAAAGAAGCTCGTGTAACATTTGTTTTAAGTGATTTTCTCTATGTGTAAAAACAGGCATGACGACCCGCCGTGTGTAAGTAAATTTGTTTTGTGATTTGTTCATGAAAAATAAAACAAAAATGTTGTGCAGTATTGCTCAGTGTTTGTGAAGAAAATTAAACAAAATTTATTTTTTTGTTTTTGCGGTAAAATTGGCCTGATTCTTGGTGTTCGGAAGTGCCATGAGGCGTACACGCTTCCTTCGGCCATTTCAGTTCAAGTTATTTTTTTCGAACACCGTCTACGCGTCACTCGTCCTGTTCCCTTCTGTTGTTCATTTTTTTTAATTTCAGCTGCTTTTCTCAATTTTGATTGTTTTTTGTTGACTGATTATTCAATATGACTGCCAAAAGGTTATGCAACAGGAGATAGATTCATGGTTTGAAGTTGATGATAATGACGCAGAAGTTGTTGAGGCGGTGTATTTTGAGCCCAGTGGCGTAGCTAGGTGGACAAGGGCCCCGGTGCATAGAGAAAAAATCGGACCATACTGGGGGCCCCAACGCTTAAATTTATATTAGCCCTCAAACTTGTAAATAGTAGGATAAATCCTTCCACCGTCTTTATAATGTGTTTAATAAAAAAAAATGGTAAAAAATAAACAACGATTCAGATGGCAATAAAAAATATTTATTATGCAGATGAGATCAATAGACGGAAAAAGAAAGATTGTTAACAAAATTTTTAGTGAAATCCACAATCTCTTGCGCGATAAGATTTTTGCAAATTCGTCTATAACTTCACTCAAAACCAAGTTTGACCCGCCTTGCCGATATTGCCACATACTGTTTCTTAAATAATTTTTTATAATCTTCAGTTTACAGAAAGATCTTTCTGCTACCGCAGAAGTAACGGGAATTGTATGAAAAGTAGCATTGCTGTATACACTTCCGTAAGGTCACACTCAAACACGCCCAATTTCGTTATAATTTCTTTACAAAATTAGCGAATGGACCACGTCTCTGTCAATTCAGGATGGACCAGATGATACACATTAAGAAATTGAAGTAAATAATTGGGTCCTATAATGTATATAGGAATATTTCATATGAAACTGATCACATTTTGTGAGTAAAGTCGTTTCATCCATGCTGAGCAAATTTTTTTGAATTAAAAAGTTGAACGTTTTACAAACTGCACTCACACCATTAAAACGCGCATCTAACTGATTGATTATTGCGTCGAGTACATTGCTGAAAATGGTAATTTTAAAGACCTCTTCCTTGCTTTGATCGAAATGCTTTTTAGTTTTTCTTCGTCGCTTTTCTGAAAAGGTGGAATCGATATCGTATTTTTTCGCGGTTTCGGTGGCCTTGCATTTAAATTACTCGAAGTCTTTCTGTACTTTTTAATTTATCAGTTGGTTCGTCAAAAGCCTTACTCGCCTCGTCCAGAACGATATCACGTTTTTACAAGATTTTGGAAACATAATTGATCTTGTTTAATACACTGTGCATTAATTCACAAAGATATACAAACACAAAATTGGGCATTTTTAATTTTATAACTTATGCTTCACTACGTTCGTCTTTACTGGAATTCTTTAGCGTTATTTCAGACAATGCTTTGATGGTTTGATAATATCGAAAAAACTAAGTTTGACTGCAATTGTTGGATTAACCCCGCTGGACCATCTTGTCGGACTCAATTTTTTCAGGGTAATTTCTGATTCGCCGATGAATTCCGATAAGAGGTCCCAACGCTTAATGCTCTTTCCAAAGAAGTTAAACAAGTCTTGCATTATTGTAAAGAATTTCTGAATTTCGACAGAACCTCGAACGGCATCGTTTATCACCAATTTAAGTTATGACTGGAGCAATGTAAGTACTTGGCGTTTGGATGAATGTATACAGCACATGTCTCCGTATGTCCTTTCAAGGAACTATGTTTCTTGACTCTATCTGATAAATGCCTCCAGTCCCGAAGGCCTGTGCACTATACATTTATTTGCGAAGCAAACAACCAACAGGGCTGGCAGTAGGCAGCATCCAATATTTTTGAGTAGCATATCCAAAAACGATCAACTAGTCCTTATATTGACGTAGAAACATAATACGCTTCTGAAAAGCTCCTATTATCTTTGTGTGGGTCCTTCGGAAAAGGTCCTGTCAAGAATCAGTCGTTTTTCGTTGTCGTTCAGGTTCTTGTTTTTGAACTCTCCCAAGTCATTTGAAATTTCAAGAGTTTGAGCGGAAGCGTCGACATAGGGCGCGTTTAGGCGGAGACCAAACCGGTTAAAAAAATGATTTTTCCACTGCGTAATTGCAAACCACACCGCAGTGGTTGGTATTTTTACATGGTTGTGACCAAACGCTACAAATTCTTCCAAACTGGTTAGGTCTCCGCCTAAACGCGCCCATAGTCATTTGCAGCAGTAGGATGGTGAGAGTTATTGGATCCTGATCTTCTTGAGTCGCTTTATTAACTGATACAGCGGTGACTACGCTATCACTGGATAAACACTCCTCACACTTGCCGCTTTTAACAGATATTTCTGGTCGTGGAAGGAACTCTAGCTGAAAGAGAGTACGTAAAAAACTGTCTAGCTTGGGCATTTTTTTTCACTTTCTTCTCTTTACTTTCGTTGATTCAGCTTCGAAGCACCGCTACCCTCCTTTTTTCTATCCATAATTTTCAATTATTAACTATCGAAATTTTAGAAACTCGGAAAACATCCTACATTACTTGTCAATGTTTAGTAAAAATTACAGCAAGACAAACAAAAAGCATAGGACACAATTTTTTCTTAGAATTTATCCGCACTTTTGGAGGCCGACAACGGCAAACATTATATCTGAAATTTACAGCAGTCGGCCACCAAAGTGAACAAATTCAGCCGAAACATTTTCTGTAAATTTCTAAGAAGTGAATCCTCATCTATCCTCATAAAAACTGTTAGTAGCCCAAGCCAAGCACCCGTTGTTAGCCTCCGAAAATGCGTATAAATTGTAAGAAAAAATTTCCAGTAAATTTCTAAAAAAAAATTGTGAGCTGGCTCAAGGTTTTCTAGCTTCGGGAGCTCGCTGCTCCTCTCTTTTCCGAGCTTAGGGGGCCGTCGGAGCATCGAGGCCCTGGTGCACTGCACCACCCGGTCCTACGATAGCTACGCCACTGTTTGAGCCACCATCGGCATCTGGTTATCAGTCGACAGAAGATTCTTGTGTTAAGAAAAGTAGAGGTACATTTTTTATCAAAGAAACAGCTGAAAGAATCCATTACCAGATGATGAGTTAGAAGCTGTATGAAGTCCATGAAAACGACTGATATTTTAGAAAACTGTTTTCCACTTTGAAAGTCGACTTTATCAATTCAGCACCAGCGACACCTTCATTATTTAATATGTCAGATCAGGAAATTTATTCGGAAGAAGAAACTCAGCCACTTCTGTTACCACAACCGTGCGCAACAAGGCTCCTCGGAAAAACACCACCCCGTTCATCACAACCAAGTATATGAAAGCGAATAGAAAAAAAAAACACCACCATGTCCACGCAGAATATGAACTAAACGGGTAGTCGCACAGTAGCCTCAAAAAAGGAAAAAAATTTAAGCAACTACTGAAGCAATAAAATGGATTCGTGATACTAATTCCGGTTCGAAAGAATTGTCTCCGACAACCGATTATTCAAGCTTCGCTGATCTAGAGCTATTCGCAATATTCGTCTTATTTTTATACCCTAGCTACATGGAATCTATTGGATAGACAAAGTTTGTCATTCCGTTTGTAACGCACAGTAATAATGATAGTAGAGAAAAATGGGTTGGACACCCACGCATTATATAAAAAATTATTTTGATTTATGCATGTCCGTCTGTCGGCCTTCACGATAAGTCGAGGACGAGTTTACTTAGAGAACTAACATTTTGCATACGGGCTTTAAAAAGAAAGTAAATTTAAGTTCGAAAATGGAACAAATCGGGTCGCCTGGCAAGGCGTCAATGCATACAGCTCAAATTTCGTACACAGATTTTTTAAATATAATGCAAATCGTTCTAAATTCGAAAGTGGGACGAATCGGGAAGCACCGGCGTAGGGCTGCCATACAAAAATTTCGTTGCTGACTATATATTTGAATACTGCCTGAGAACACATCGACGTAGAAGGCTAAAATTTTGTAGACGGTGTTCTCATAGTAACAGTAAATAAAGTTTCAAAAATGAACTAAATCGCGTAACTCTTTCCTGGTGTTCCCATATAAAATTTTAAGTTTTTTACGTATACTGTAGCTCTTCATGATATGAAATCCTGTGAAATTGGTTGTGATCATTTTTACTGTCCGACGAACCGTTCTAGAAATATATGCGAAAAACCGCTTCAAAAACCAAACTTGGGTGACCATACAAAATTATATACAGGTATTCATCTAGGGTATCATAAGAATTAGTCTCAGACCAATTCTAGCTTTTTTACTTGTTTTAATGATGAGATCATTTTTTCAATAACAATTACTTTTTTCTGCTACGAAAAAACTATTCCGATTGGCAACACTGGTTACAAATGGTGTATTTATACTCTACTTTCCGAAGATTCCATTCTAGAAACATAGATTCCCTGGGCCTAAAGTTGTTTTCGTCCATACTTAATTAGCAATTTCAAGCGTAGTATATATTTCCAATAGATGTCGCTTATCTATTACACGAAACAATATTTACGTGTTGATTGGACTCAAAAACCACCTGGTGTTGAATGATCTAGACTTGTTACTTCATTCCAGTTTTATTGTAATATTCAAAGTTGTAGAAAAAATTTTTTATATAGAACCACTATTGAATAAATGACTCCTAAGCCTTAGCCTGTTTATTATTGATACAATAAAATTTTCTGCGTTTTTATTTCATCAAATGATATGTTTGCAAAAATCTAAGTACCCAGTTGCCGTTTCTATTTGGATTTCAATTCCTTAATTTAAGTCCGCCCTTTTGAAGTATCTCCTGCTCCAACTATCTGATTTCACCCGTACTCACTTTCTCAAAAGATCTCCTTACACTACAGTATATGGATGGATGGTTTGAAAAGAGGTTGAGTTCCCCAAGAGGAGGGCTCTGGAACTTAGGCCACAGCAAGACCAATTGTTCAGCCTCCAGACTCATGAGCAATGGCGTACAGGTCCCAGTCAAACGATTTAACAAAATTCAGAATTGGCCCTCAACCCTCCCTGCCTGCCACGTACAGTTCTACCAGGAGGTGTGAGCCAAGAAACGCTTTCCAGAGAGAGCCGAACAGTGACACAAGAAGTGAACCACCGTTTTGGGTCTCTCTCCGCATCATGTACATATAAGATCATCAACAAGTCTCATCTTGTGTAGGTGACCCCTGAGAAAAGAGTGCCCAGTGAGAATTGACACAAGTGTTCTCAGAGCTGGCTTGCTCAGTCCCAACAGCTATGATGTTTAGTCAAAACTACATATCTCCAAAAATGGAACTTTGGAGATGTGTACATCAAAGTGTTTGAAAAAAAATGTCTATCGCTCTGTACTAACTACAAAATACCATTCTTTTCACATCTATTAAAATAATGCATCCAAAATGCATAACTCCAAAAAATTGCATATTATTTCGATTACAGGCGCACAACTTCATCAGTAGCTGAAATTAAATTTTTGGAGATATGTGCTTTTGATTAAACATCACAGAATTATCTTTTTCGTCATATTTGGGTTCGATTTACCCCACAGTTCCTTAGTAGTTCTGCCCAAGTGATCATCTAGCCAAAGCCAACTGTGTTGGCAGTCAGCCCAGGCCGAAATTTTAGATGCAAGAGTATTCTATGCAATCCCGATTCTAGAAGATGATTCCTCTGTATTTGCACCAATACAAGCGAGCGCATCCGCCATTTCGTTCCCACTGATATCGCTCTGATCTCCAACCCACACAACGATTACCCTGTTACACAGCGAGAGAGAATTTAGGGTGATTTTGCACTCCAGATCCAGCTATGAGCTTATGAAAGGTTTTGACAAGGCCTTACAGCTTCTTGGCTGTCCGAGCAGATGACAATCTCCTTGTTCGTCGTATCTGCGTTGGAGGAAATACCTACCCGTTTTAAGAATGGCCTCGATTTACGCCTCGAAACCCATAGCATGACTTTCCAGATGGAGGGACACTTCAATATAATGATAACATTCACATAAAAGTTCCATAGGCTGAGAAACTAGATGTGATATTTTTGAAAGAAATGGAACCGCTTCTCTTTTTCTAAAACAAAATTTTTTCAATCCACAAGTTTTCGTAGCTTTGAATTTTTTCATCAAAAAGTCTTAAAATTATCTTTATTTTTTATCTTTGGGGTATCCTTGGATTAGAATTAATTTCGACATTAAAAATGTGGTGGAAATTTTCATTTTCCCTGGTCGATCTTATAACTTATCTTAAATAGATAATTCCCACATTCTTCGCGCTTTTTGTTTTATGAAAGTGTGTAAATGGAACTAACTGTAATATTTGCTAGCAGAAAATTCGAAAAGTCATTAAGTTCTCAATCTCCCAGCTAATAAAGATGGCTTAATGAGGATAAAATTCCACAGGATAAAATAGGGGAGACTCGTTTGCTATTTATGTCTATATTGTTTTATCTTATCGCATTATCAGCTTCAGAACAAAAAGTTTGATACAAATAACAAAACAAAAGCTTGTTCAATAGGATGGAATATGTTAGGGGAATCACTTGTAATGCCATACTTGGCTGCCAAGCGTCGCTACACAATGGGTCCATGTGTTTAAAATTTATCATCCCTCGAAGTTGCCGCCGCATTAAAATACGCTACTTTCTTGTATAGGCTTCTGAGCAAATCGAAACGTATTAGACATTTCAATGCTCATCTTATGTGGAAATATAGATTAAGGGGGGCCAAAATAATCCAGGAATATGCCGTAAAGGTCCTCGATCCCTTTGAATATTTAAAGCATATCCCATATAAGTCTATAGCAGGACGACCATGAAGGAGGCGTACGTATGCATGGAAAATTCCTTCTAAAGCCATCAGAGCGTGCAATTCATTAGGCGAAAGTGTTGTTGAGAAACTTCACCCAAGTAAAGAGAAAAAAAATGAAAAAAAAATAATACAGAAGAAATTCTGGAGCACAGATAGTAGGATGCCTTTGAACTTTATCCTTGCTCAAATTGTTCCACATGAATAGAGGATCATTAATTTGCATGTTTCCCTCAGAGTTACATGTGCGATGGAACCGAGAGTCCAGGGGGAAATCCTATAGTTGCTGTTCTCTCCCCACGCGTTGTCAACAAGTTTTTTTTTCTATTTGGTTTGATGGCACATTTTAACGTTGCTAGTGAGTTTGTGGTGCCTGTTTTCAACAGATCTTCGCTTCTCGGGATATATCCTGTTGGGCATATAATGGCAAAAGTGAATGTTAACCCAAGTCCCAGTTGGTGAAGTTTCCATTAATCCACAACGAAAAGTGGGTTTCTCCTGTTGAAATTTTACTCACATTAGATAACTACGTAACGGAATCATGTCGTGAAGGGGTGTTTTAATTAAGTCAGTCTCTTACAATGAAATCTCAATACAGGAAGGAAGTAAATATAAAAATTGAAGGAGGACTACTTCTGCTTATGAAGGGTCAGGATTTTATTTCATTCAAGAGAATTCTATTCAAAGTTGTATTTTTCATGTTAGTTATCAACTCGTCTATATACCTATGTAACATTGATAAACAGGTATACAAAAATGGGAGGGGAGCAGTCTAATTTGGATAATAAGGTGATGGTGGTTTGTTTACACTCCGGAATTTTAGATTTTAATTTATTTATTTATTCGTTTTCTTAACAAAAGTGATGCTGACAATATATAAGATTAAATAAATTAACGACAAAATACTGTACTTACCTTAAAATGTACCCACGTATAGGAGCATTTCAATGCTATCGAGAGGTCGACCAATTTTTAAAATTGACTGTTATATATATCAATCGATATTCACAACAGCTAGCATCATACAATTTCCGAAAATAATCCCCCATTCCCTCCCCCACATAAAACGTGGTTCTTGGAATCATTGGAAAGACACTGGAACACAAAGCAGTCTTACAAAGATTACCTTAAGAGAAAAACGATAAGAATTATTTATCTAAAACGTTTGGGACTGTCTTACGGTCTTGAAGTAATTGGCCGAAGCAAACAATATGACACTGATTTGGGTTCCAGGACATGAACACATTAACGGAAACAGGATTGAGGACCACCTTGCCAAGTAATGGAACCAGATCTTCGTAAATTGGCCCTAACCCTACATATTTTCGTACACCCAAACGGCCACCTTTTAGCACAAGTCAGGCTTTGGCAGGACAGAATCAAAATTGCATATTGAGAAAATACCCTGGATTTGAGACAATCGAAACAGTTCATCACGTACTCGCAACAGATGACAAAAGTATTCCTCACGCTCAGCAGAAAGGGATTAAGACTCATAATGGACCTATTTAAAGGGCATCATTTGAAAAAGAGGGGTACAATCTATGATGAGCCCTGTCGCTTCTTTATGGAAGACGATGAAACTGCTGAACATGCCCTGTGTGACTGTCAAACTCTGGGCCGCATAAGGCTAAAGCATATCGGAAGGACATTCCGACTGCTAATGTCACCAAAGATCTTATAGGTTGCGGTGATTAGATGATAGGCGGTAAGTGTGGCTGCAACCCTCACCAAATATTAATGATAATAATAATAATCTTAAATGTTCTAAAAAAAAGGATTTTCTAATACGATCTTTAAATGATATAGCAAATTCTTAATTGAAGTGTAATGTCCTGCCTTACATACTATCGTAGTTGTTAAATGCTCATTTGAACCATATGTCATAGTGACATATATAACATTCAGTCCTTAATAAAGAAAATTGAATAAATAAATGTAACGAAGTTAGAAATTTGAAGACGAGTTAAATTTGTTTGAAACTTGAACTAAAGTTCTAGTAAAATCGTACTGAGGCATGCGAACGGAGATACTATAGCCACTTACTGAATGACCTGCACATCATCAGATGTACAAGCCAAGCCAAATACAAGAAAAGCTTTTCTTGGTATAAATAACTTGCACAAGTGGACAAATCAAGCCTGATTCCGATTGCTCGACAGCGACAGCAACAGCGGCAGCGGCAGTAACGCAAACAACCGTTTTGCTGTCGAGTCTATCAGATTGCACTACAGCAGCAAAAGGCAGCAACCAGAATCTTCTGACATTTCTGTATGCAATGGCAAATTTAGAATTTGAGATGACTCGGCAGCATGACGTTTGTGCTGCTTTATCTCAATCAGCGGATCGGTCTCAACCAATGAAAACGTTTTGCTGTCGCTGTCGCTGCTGCTACCGTGCCAATCAAATTCAGACTTCAGCCACTTAACCACTGAGACTCTAGCTTCCCGGCTATATAAAGCACGCCAGTCGACCACAGAAATCAGTCTAGTCAGCGAGCTGGAAGAGTTGGTGATTAGACTAATTTTGGTAAGGGGCTAGTATTACGAACAATTCACGCTCTAGTGAAGACCTAGCATGCCTGTGGGTAATCTTCGCGCATTTTTCCTAAATTATTGTATTGAGGTCTGAGTGTAATATCCCGCCTCAATATTTTTCTTGGTGCGCCGTTTATTCGCTGTACCATCCGTTTTAATCCGTCATATTAAGGCAATATCCCGGCTCAATATTTTTCTTGGTATGCCGCTGATTCACCGTACCATCCATTTTAAACCGTCATATTAAGGCAATATTGCGCCTCAATATTTTTTCTGGTACACCGTTTGTTGATTTCCCGTACCATCCATCCTGATCCATTGTTTGAAGGTCAGCGTGTACTACCCTGCCTTAACATTTCCCTAGAACGCCGTATAAGAAATCTTCATATCATCCACCCTAATCGTTGTATTAAGGTCAGCGTGTATCCCGCCATAACATTTCCTTGGTACGCCATGTGAGAAATCCCCGTAGCATCTATCCCAATCCGTGGTGTTGGAGTCAGCGTGAACTGTCCCGCCTTAATATTTTGCTGTACGTCGTGTGGCATATCCCTGTACTTTGCATCTTCGTTCCAAGTATTGAAAGAGTGTAGAACATCCGCCTTGACATTTCTTTGATGCGTCGTGTGAATATTCCCGTACCGTGTGTCCTAAAATTTCCCATGATGAGGTTCGTGTGAAATATTCCACCTTCACATTTTTTTACGTCGAGCGGAATATTCCCGTACTATCGGCCATTTTCCAGGATAAGTTCATTAGAAATTAAGGCATTGGTACATATTGGTATGCCGTGCGAGCGAAAAATCCCCGTACTACTTCTAAAAGTGGTGAAGTATGTGTGAAAAATCCCACTTCTGCAAATAGTCTCTCCTTGGTACATCACCACTCTCCCTGTCAGGGTATTATAGCGATAAGCCCCGTGAACTTCTCTTTACCACTACATAGTCTCTAGAATAGACGATAAATAGACTTAGGTTAAGTTAGCTTTCTAAAAGTTAGGCCATTTCATTGAATAAAGAATCATTATTATTTTCATTTTCAAAAAACCCTGGTCCGACAAGCTATCCGTAGCCATCCCACCGAAACTCCTCCGTTATAACAAATCAATCAAAGAAATAATATTTTCCACTAAGTTGGGAGTAATATTATATGAAAGAAAAAGGTAATTTGATTGCTGGACAAAGGAATTTAATTTAAAAAAAAAACAACAAAAAAGAAATATCCATTTAAAAATTCACAGAAAAGGGATCAAATTAATTACTTCGAAAAAAACTGCATGTGTTGAGCTTTAAAAAAATAAACAAGTAAATCAAATGACGCCCCACTTGCGCATTTTTCTATGCAAAATTGTTTCAACACAATTCATTGTTACCGAAAAGTTGCCTAAAGTTACTTATTCATGATTTTAAGTACGAAACTGGAAGGAGTGTGAATTTGTACATTTTTCATACTTATTTTGACCTTCGACGATTTTATTTCAAGCAGGGCAGAATAGGCAAACAAGCTTATTATGTTTTTAGATGATTTCATATTAAATGTGTGACCGGCAACTTTGATTTTTCTTAACAAAAAAAAAATCGTAGTTTAATAATTTGCTTTCTTAATTTAGAAATGTAATTTTTCTAACCTACAGGTACTATCCGGCTCGAAGTACCAATGATTATGTGGTGATGAAGAATGAGAATAAAACCCTATTTTATTTTCGGTAGGGGGAATTCGCTAGGCAGCTACGGTGGCAAAGTAAAAAGTGGACTCGTTCCTGTTAACAAAATTTACTCACATACTTCTCACTTATTTACACTTTATTTACAAATGATTCATTTTTATAATCAATAATTGCTTACAACTAAACATTTACAATAATTTCTTGTCCCAATTAATTTATATTTATTTTTATGCATATGTGCTTACTGCATAAAATACGTGAGTGCCGCTGCAACACGTGAATTGCATAATTCAAGTAGCATGACCTCAAGCATTTCTACATTACTCGCAAAGGTGAATGCGATTTCTTTAGATATTTATGTTTTACGTTTGCTTCGTAAGCATTCTACCGGCCGGGCGTAGTGGCCTGATTGGAGGTGTTGATGTCGATTTCGGCGCACGTCGGATAACTGTTCTGAAATTTCTGCACTTAGGTGTTGTAAGTTGAATCTGAAATGTCCTCCAGATTGCCTCTTTTGAAGTACGGGTTGAGTTTCTTTGCTGTAGTATTAACTCTTGGGTCCTCATTTTTAGATATCAGTTTCCAGAGGTCCCATTTATTGTCGTATTTCCAAATGATGCAGTGGTTGCATGATAGCCTACTCTCCTAAGTAACTAGGATCTGTTCTAGGATTGGTTCTAAGTCCATCGCTATGTGGTGTCTGTGAGTCGTAATGTTAAAAGTTATGGGTTTCAAGTTGAAACCCATCAAGTATGGTGATCTGATTTGCATCCTCTTATCGATTTCCGAGTATAGGTAATGCGATGTGTTTTTTCGTGTTTGAATAATGCATTCTTGATTAATTTGTAGTATACCGACACCATTTAAAATTAAATCTTCTCTATTGCTATTGTATTTAATAGCTGTTGTTATTGAAGTATCTGTAATAAAGAGCCAAATGTTTGCCATAAACAAATGTTTCCACATCACCTTGGGAGTGTTGAATTTTTTTATCGGAAAACCTTGTTTATCTTGTCGATGATACAATTTGGATTGGTTTTAATGTTGCTGACAACAAAAGGTGTGGATAACTTTTGATATCTTTCCACATTGATGTAGTTCTTAAATTCTTTTTCAGTTAGCTCGAAATATCAGTGATTATTGAAGTTGGTGGCAAGAAGAGAGAATGAAATGTCAGTAGCGATGTAGGTGTTATTTTTTACTCATTTTAATATCTGGGTAGTTTTAACTAATTCATATTCGTCAATTTCTACTATGTGAAGGAATCCATGTATTAATATATTGGTGTTATTTATCACACACTCCAGTTTGGTTTCAGGTTCAGGGATTGTTTCCAAGTTGAATGGCGTCTTACTTGAAGCTTTATTGATCAGGCGCGTATCCAGACCGTCAGTCTAGGGAGGGGGGTCACAACTAAAATGTTCACAGGGCAGGAAAAAGTCGGATGAAGTCGCTCCTAAAATTTTTTTTAATCATATTTACGATATATCATAAAATCCAATTTTCGGTTTGATTTGGAAAACCTACCGATAATATTATGCACATCAATGTCGATCTCAGGATGGACATTAAGGACTGATAACCGATACGCCTTTTCATGGAGAGATAGTAGAAATAGTTGCTGTCGCAAGCGATTCTGTCACGGGTGAAGTAATTGACTGAGAGCGAGCTTGCACCTTAATTCACATCCAAAGGAATGGAGTAGAAGCAGTGGCGCACCGAGGAGAGGGACGACCGGGACCGGTTCCCTCCCAGAAAGTCAGTTTTTTGAACATAATTTACAAATTATGTATAAAATGTAATTACAAAGTCCCATAAAATAAAATAAAACATTTAAATATACAATAGCAATACTTAAGTGGTCAGATGGGTGCAGGACGCGAGTTTTAAGTCCTATCTTTCCGACTCCTTTGGACTTGGGACACATATGCAAAAGTGACAATTAGCAAGGCCAATTTTGCATATAGCTAACTTAGTCCAATAATAAACTTCAAGGACGGCCTCTCAACTCAGACCAAACTTCTGTTGTACAAACAACTAATTAGACCTGTTATTACTTACTGCTTCCCTATCTGGCACACTATTTCTCCCACATATATGGAAAGACTCAGCAAGCTTGAAAGAAAGACTCTTAGAGCTTGCACGGGATTCCATAGACGAGCCAATGGAAAATTCTTTCCCAACAGAGTAGTCTATGAGGCAGCCAACATCACTCCAATCCAGGAGTATCTATTTGAACTTGCGAACAAGCAAGTTCAAAAAATACCAAACCACCCAAACCCACTGATAAACAACCTGCCTGACCTTCTCATACCGGCTAACTTTAATTACCTCTCACCCGTGCTCTTAATGAAGCCCGAGGCTAGAAACATCTACCAGCTAGATAATGGTAGAATAAGTTTCTACGACCATAAAGGTGATTACTATCGCGGGTAATCACATTTCAGCCACGTTTACTCAGAGATTGTCTCTGAAGAAAACCATTGATTCCTAAACAATCCCAAAAATCCACATCCTATCCTCTCATATCTCCTTCCCCCGCCCTCCTATTAACAACTAACTTCATAAGGAGAACGACATGAGGTACGACTGATAAGGCACATCAGCTGTAATTGAAGAAAGACAACAAAACTGAAAGTTCGAAAGTCACAATGGACAACTGGCAACAAGAGGAAAAAAGACGACATCAAACTGAACTGAGGGCTAAAGATGAGCCCCAACGAACAAATGAGGACAAATTAGAGAAATCATCGAGGAACTACGACAAAGCAAACAAAACTCGGCGCAAAACACACTTGACTTGACTTGACTTGATCTCGATCTCTTTTTGTACTTGGCATCGCTTGGGGTAAGTTGGCTGTTTAGGGACTTAAATTTATATCAGGTATCGACTGATATTTCATTTTTAACAATTAACAATCATTTCTGGTCTCGACGGGAATAAACGCATCTTATTTCGGGTCTCGACTGACCTAAAGAATATTATCTCAGGTCTGGACTGAGATAATATCTTACTAACATTAACACTTTATTTCTGGTCTCGACGGGAATAAAGAATTGTTCTAACCAATGGTTAGAACAAAGGGTCTTAACATTAGCTTAAAGCCAACCCTCAAGCGTCAAGTTGTAGATCGGTGAGTACCAGTCACTTGTAACAAATTATTATTTATTCATATATTTATTTTATTATATATTTTATTATATTTATTAAATATCATATCTAATCTTCATTCTATATACATATATTTATATGTATTACGCTCTTGACGATTTTATATTGCAACTATTCTGACAATACGTGTTTTCAGTGTGATACAAAATTCTCTGACCCAAGACTTACATATTGAGTTTTATCCCAATACAACTTTTCTTGATAATCGTATATTTTAAGTATGTGGTAGTAAGTGTTTTCTAGTGTGTGTTGATCTCTCACCTAATACTTCATTACACAATCTGATCTTAATATAATTAGTGGGCAATCTTAAGAAATAAGTGTGAAAATTTATTGGAGGCTAAAACGTAGTGAAAAGTGTTTGTTTTGATAAGAGATTCGATCATTGACCTTGATCCAAATTTACCAGTGCATCCATTTCAGTTTCACTAAGTCCAAATTTGCGTGTACGTTCTACTAACGGACAGTACAACTAGGAGAAACTAAAACCAGTCGCAGCTAAATATAACAAATTAATTAATGTTCTCGACATCTTCTTTGTTTATATAAATTTTATAGAAGTTGTAATGAAATAAATAAGTTTACCGCAGAAAATTTTCCTATGAATGGCAACTGTAATATTCCGTACATTGCATTATGTGATGTTCTTTGCAATTAATTCGAATCGCATCCAATATAAAATTACATACACTTATATTGTAAAATTACCTCATCAATAATAGAAGAAAACAATGAGGATCCCCAAGAGTTAAGGATTAAATGGACCCCCTCCAGAAAAGTGAAGAGTCTCTTCTATAACACTTTCAATCCGAGGAAAATTTAATATTCCCAGTCCTATTTCAACAAGGTCTAAAAGAATTCGTACCGAGACCGATTCTACATCTGGCTATTAGAAATAAATATGTAGATGTGGCTCTGGAGAAAAAAATGCACAGCCCTATGTGAATCCATTCAGAATGCAGTTGCCAAAAGTGTAGTTAACTGATCAAATGATAAAACAAAAATTACAACATAGTTTGATGAAATAAACCTGTTTTTTTCTCGAATTATAGAAGAAAAAAACTATTTTCATATCCAGTACCTACAGGTTAAAAATAGTAGAAACATTCAATGAACGAAAAATATTTGCAACAAGTAAAATCGAAACTTTTCACCGTATAATTTTCTGTCAAATATGTTCGAAAAGCATTAAGAATTTGAAAGTTTCTGGTTCCACTTTTTAACCTCACTTTCCTACAAATGCTTTTCTTTACATTTCCGTGGAAGGAATAAAACGAGCACAATGTTTATCACGTGATACAAAAAAAATCCGGAACGGAATTATTAAGTAAACAGTAAAGATTAAAAATTTGACAGTTGTGTAGAACGCAAAACGTAAACAATTTAGTTTTGAAGGATATGGCAGAGAATAAAATATTAATTCCACTCCTATCTGCTATTTTTGAAATATTTCATTGAATCAGAAGAAGATATTAGCAGGAGGGAAAGTGCTATACCTCGGACCGTGCTGTACCTCGGACCGCAAACGATAGTTTCTCCCACCCCGGGGGAAACAGCCGTTACTCTTCTCAGTATTAAAACTTGCTTAATGTGCCGCATTTACTCCGTTTATGATAAACTGTTAATCTCTGAACACTGTGTGGTAAATTAGTAAGGAAAATTTGGCGGGCTATAATTTTTTTTTAGTAGTTAACATTAAAAGTTCTCTATACTCAAGGTAAGCGTATTTTTACTAGTTACTATTTTTAAACCTATACAATATTTAGCATTGTAAATTGTTGTGCAAAAATTATATTTATTCATACATTCTTGCTATATAAAAATTTCACATTTTTACAAACGTTGCCTGTATTGTACCTTGGACCGGTCCAAGAAAATATCTATAAAGTATGACGAAGTTTTCATATACGCTTATAAGTATCAGTGTTACCTATAAAGATATGTTTTTGAACTTTTCCAGGTTTTAAATATCATAATGCCGCGAAGTAAAACAGGAGTAAAACGCACTCCCATTAATACGGATAATGTTAAGGTCACCTTGAATGAAGTCCTCATACACAATGCTTCTATTCGTTCTGCGGCTAAACAAAATAAAATTTTGAAGACAACTATATGTCTACATTTAGCAATTTGCCGCAAATCTGGAAGGCAGTCCCTCGAATATGAACATACATACGGTAACGATGTCTGGCGCGTATTTTCAGAGATAATGAAGAAGTACTGCTGGAAACTTATTTACAGAAAGCAGCTCGTCTTCATAATGGCTTGACGAAGAAAGACACGAGGATATTGGCATATAAATATGCTAAGGCAAATGGAAAGAAAATACCAGAAAATTGGAAGATGGCAGCAGAAGGATGGATAAAAGCTTTCTCAAAAGACGAAGAGGTTTAACTCTGAGGAAACCTGAGGCCACTAGCTTGTCCAGAACAACAAGCTTTAATAAAGCAAATGTGGAAGCGTTCTTTCATAACCTAAAAGTATGTTATTTGAAGCATCCATTCACGCCAGAAAATGTATACAACCTCGACGAAACCTCAAATTCGACTGTTCACAATCCCCCTAAAATTCATGCACCAAGAGGAGAAAAACAAGTTGGCTCTGTGACTTAAGGTGAGCGAGGTATGAAGGTAACAATGATATCTGCTGTTAACGCTATTGGAAATCATGTCCCACCTATGCTAATTTTTCCACACGTACACTTTTAGGACCAAATGCTTAAAGGAGATCCAGCAGGAACTATTAGGGGTAGTAATCCCTCGGGTGGCCCAATGAAAGCTTATGTTTAAAATATTTAAAGCATTTCATTGAGCACGTTAAATCCGCACAAGAAAATAAAGTCCTCCTTATTATGGATAACATTTCCGCCCCATAGCTCTCACAAGCTTCAGCCATTGGACAGGACAGTTTTCGATCCTTATAAGACTTATTATAACCAGGCCATTGCGCAGTGGACGCTATCAAATCCAGGTAAAACTGTTACGATGTATGATGTCGCCGAATTTGTAGACAAAGCTTATACAAAAACCGTTACTATGCAAAATAGCTCAAGTGTTTTTTCAAAAACAGGAATTTGGCCTATAAATGACAACATATTTCAGGAATATGAATTTTTATCTGCCTTTGTTACTGATCGTCCTCTTCCATCAGAAGCAGAAAATACTCTGGAGACGAATATCAATACATATACAAATAACGAACAGATTAATCAGCAAATTGAAGATATTCCTAGAACAAGAAAATCATAATCCTAACTCGTGCGCAATAGAAAATCTCCCCTTACCAATGAAGAAATTGAAAACCCCTGATATGATTCAGACATATCCCAAAGCTCAGGCAAGAAAAATTACGCGGTGAGGTAGAAGAAAAGGTAAGTCTAGCATTCTAACATATTCTGGGGAGAAAGAAGGATTATTGGCATCAAAATGCACTAAATCGATCGGTAAACCTAAAGTTGTCAAAAACGTCATGGCGAAGTCCACAGAATCTCAAGGTCATCAAAAATTGCTGGCAAAACCATCCATTTCAAGAAAGGGTACTCCAAGAAAAGAGGAAACAGGAAACGTACGTTACCAGCTACCAAGAGCAGCGAAAATGGAAAGTTTTATTAGAAAGCAGCTTTCTTCTGAATAAGATTTTAATGGCGACAGTGACTGGTCTTGTGATAATGATCAGATATGGAATTTATTACAACATTAAAAAAAAAACAGAATTTACCATTTGAGTTTTTGATACGTTGTTTTTCCTTTTTTTCTTCTGTTTTTGTCTTTCTTTTGTTAAATGAATTTAAATTTGTGTTATTTCTTTATTACTGAATATAAAGTAAAACGTTAGAATATATTTTTTCCTATTTACGAGTTGTTTATTCTAGCGAACTTAACAAATTTTTCTGATGGTTCAAGGTACAATTCATGGTTGTACCTCGGACCAAAATGACACCTATGAATAAAACTTAATTTAACAAAAAACTACGTAAGTTCTTACATTGTGGACGGTTTGCGAGTTGAGAATACAGATAAAACATATATCCCAAATACCATATTAAGTAAATTTAAAAAGAAAGGCACTTGATATATTTGGGAAATACTAAAAACCGGACTTTCCCCTATTCCACTGAAGCAGCAAGACTCAAAGGTTCAAAGAAAAAAGGATGAAATTGCACTGTTAAACATGAGTGTGTAACTGATGCATAAAATCTAAACTGTATTTTTAACTTTCAAATATATTTATTTCAATAGCAAAAATAATATGTCTTCTTTTATTCTATATATTCATATACGTAAGCCACCTTTTTTTCTTTTACGACTAACTGAAAACATAACATGGGGTAATATAAAAAATTAATTTTTCTATTATTGGCGCTTGGACTATTGTGGTCTTTTATTTTTTTTTTGTAAATAGTTTCAATCCTTTTCATTTGCCATTGCATTTCTCACAAGTTTCACTCTTATAGTCCGCATTAAAGTTTCTATATCCTCCCACACGTTTTTTTTCATACGTCTCTTTAGATATTAATTAACCACTTAATATCGCCTGGAGACCATCTAATAAAATTTTCAGGTTCTGAAAATAAAATACACCGTTTTAATTAAAGAATTAAATTAGTTGTTTTCGTACCTCTGCTGTTACTAGCTGTCATTTTCTTGAATTGATGCTTGCCGTTTGACGTTTGTAAAATTGTATTCCATTTATTACTCCTAAGGAGGTAGATTAAAACGAATACGTTCGGTATACACCACTGGGGATAAAGAAACACAAAATGGAATAAACAGAGTGCTCCCAGTGGATAAATAAACACTTTTGGTGCATTGTGGACGTTTGAAACGAATAAAGAAAAGCAGTAGATATCCATGTATATACAGGAGCTATTTTGTAACGATTTGGTTTTTAGTTCCAATGGGTCACAAAGCGTTAATCATATCCATGCATATTACCAATACGCAACTAACATGATTTGACTCATTCAAGGTACATTTAAGATATGGAAAATATACCTTGGCCTCAAATGTAACTAAATGGTAACAAGCTACATAGAAATTACAGCATTATTATCTGGGACTCGATTGACTTGTTTGCGAGCAAACTTTTACAAATTTAACATCTTCAATAATGCATAGTATTTTAAGACTTTGTATGTTTAAATATGCTCACAAATTATAATTTTATTTTATCCAATATACTGTGCTTATATGTATATCCCAAGGCGTATTACCATTATCGATTGCACTGGTTCTTTCTGGTTGCATAGAGCACTACACTTAGTCTACATATATAGGCTATGTAGTTAGCATCTGTATAGCAAAGTAATATTTGTTTGCATTGTTTAAATAAATTTAACCAGTTAATTGCTAATAGTTAATTATTTAATTAATTGTTAATTGTTAATCGCTTATTAAGCTGGCAAGTCTACCGAGACTGCCATTCACACATTAGTCAAAGCTCTCGAAGCAAAAGAAATGGCCTTAAGTGTATTTGTGGACATAGAAGGAGCCTTCTATAATACCTCCTTCGATGCAATTAAATCAGCTGCCGAGGACAAAGGCTTTGAGCCCTCCAGAGTAAATTGGATGGACTTCATGCTTAGAAGCTGGAGGATAACCACAACTCTAGGGAACTGTTCTGACACGATCACCGCAGCAAAATGCAGCCCACAAGGGGGAGTTCTCTTTCCACTTTTATGATCGATCGTGATTGATGATCTGCTTGATAAGTTTACCAATTTTGATTTCAATGTACAAGGCTACGCGGATGACGTAGTAGTCACAATACGTGGCAGGCATGATCAAGTCACATCCAACCTCATGCAAAAAGCCCTCTCCAAAGTCCGTACGTGGTATTTAAACAAAGGCTACAACACAAACACTAACAGAACGGTTATCGTTCCGTTCACGAGAAGATCGAAGTTTTCGCTAACGGCTGGGGGTAACATTAGATTAGAAACTTACCTGGAATTCGCATCTGTCCAGAGTGACGGATAGAGCCGTGCGATCTCTCTACACCATGGTTGTCAGACTCATGGTCACCTATGTGGCCCTCGGATGGTGGTCACAAACTAATCAAATGACGACTGAGGCTCTGCTTCAAAAAACCCAGCAGTTTGCCTGTCTAGGAATAACTGGTGCCATGACAACCTGTCCTAGAGCACATTCTTTCTTACATTTGCTGGTAAAAAAGGAAGCGATCTCCAGTGCTATTATAGTGCAAAAGGAGAAACAGTTAAAGCCAGGGGATCTGGTTGGTCATTTAATTATCTTAAAGCAGATGTGCAACGAGCAAATGACGGCAATATCTGATATAATCACACCCAGAGTGGATTTTGTAAGACCATTCGAACTGGTTCTGGGGAAACGACAACAATGCTGTTCCACTAAACCTTCCCTCCAACAAGGATCGATGGTATGGTATACAGACGATTCAAAAACGAGGAGTGGAGTCGGATTGGACGTATACGGCCCCAAATACCACATATCAAAGGATCTAGGCTCCACCTCTACCGTATTCCAAGCCGAGCTAGTGGCCATAGATGAATGCGCCAATACCTGCATTAAAGGAGCCATAAATGGCTCAACTATTAATATCCTCTCAGACAGTCAAGCTGCGCTTAAAGCTTTAAAGTCGTACAAACTCTCAAAAAGTTATCAAGGAGAAACAAAGTTATCCTCATGTGGGTACCTGGACACAAGGGCCACAAAGGCAATGAAATTGCTGATGGCCTAGCCAAAAGAGAAGCGGAAACTCAGTTTGTCAGACCAGATCCATTTTGCGGCACTTCAAAGAGTTACCTCAGAGCTGCCCTAAATAACTGGAAGAATAAATAAAAATCCCTGTATTGGGAAATGCTCCAAGGACTTCGTCAGGCAACACAGTCTATCGACAACTCAAGCGGGAGACAAAAGAATTCCTTCTCCTTAGAAGAACAGAGCTCAAATTGATTACTCAACTCTTCTCAGGCCATTGCCACTTGAGGTATCACCTAAACAAGCTGCGCTTGACTGAAACTTCATCCTGCCACTTTTGTCCTCCCGAAACCTCGGAGCACTTGCTCTACAACTGCGAAGCATTGGCCAGGCGGAGACTACTCCACCTCGAACATGATTTTGCTCGACCAACCTACGTGTGGAACCTCAATCCCAGCATAGTTCTAGAATTTATTAACTGTCTGAACCTGGAAAGGGAGTAAATTCAACGGGGATTCACAATAGATCTTTCAGGTAGCAGTGATTGCGAGGGTAACACCTGCACACCACCCGTTTAGAAATGTAATCTAATCTACAATAACGTTATTTAATCATTCATATCAGCCATTTTAATTAAGTTTTTTAAATATTTGCTAAGGAATGGTAAGCAACAACAACTTACGATATTGTGTAACAAAGTTGTAGCAGTATTTTGTTATTTCTTAATGTTTCTGAGACTTTAAATGACAGAAACTATTATCTGTCGGCAGCTTGTAGGTAATTGTGTCTTCGTGATTTGCTTGCCGAATGGAAAGAAAATCCCGTAATGCTCATCGCCATGCTATAAATGTAGATGTAAATTCGTTTTCCTTCGCGAAACATCCTACACATAACAAATGGCTAGTCGACTTTTCACAATTTTTCGTTACTTTGCAGTCAAATTTTCATTTCTGTAGAGATTTCGTAGCGATAGGAGTAAAATTTAAAGTGTTCTCGATAAATAATAATACCTAGAAAGTGTTAATAAATTGTAATTTTTGGAAAAAATATAATCAGGTAGGTTCAGTTGTTTGGTATCCATTGCTTTTCTTCGCAAATTTTCACTTTTTTTGGAAAATTGAACATTGTGGCAAAATCATCAATGGATAAAATATCGTAAATGCACAAGTAGGATAAACGCATACTAGTTTCCGGGAACTCTGGCAAAAGTACCAAAATAAATCCAACATTAAAACCATTTGAAATGTCTCAATAAAAAAAACTGGTTTGTTATCTAAGTCCCCTGACACACGATTATACACACTCGAGACTAGACACGACATTTAAACCAGTTTTTGTATCGAGTGTGTATCAACGCATGGTCTACGTAGTTTATACACAGTTGATACACGTTCTTGAAGCAGCAAAGAAAATTCATCATTTCCATATGATCTATACGCACACAAACTGAGTACATGCATACATATTTAATAAAACACTCGTATATCAGACGAGTCTAACCTTCTGCTCTAAATTGGGCTATACACCAAAATGTTCTAAAATAGTGCTAAAAAAAAAGTTTTTAGTACGGTGTATCGAGTGTGTATCATCGTGTGTCACCGGACTTAGTATTAAGTTAATAAATTGGTTGGGAAGAAACGAAAATTTTCGTTGTAATTGAAAAATTATTCTGTCCGATTTTTGAAGTAGTTTGCTATTGAATTTTTCATGACCGGGGTTAAGATGTCATGTACTAGATACCAGCCAATAATATAAAGTAGGAAAATAACTTAATAATACAATCATTGTGATTGATATTTTTAGAAAATCAGAAAGATATTTTATTAATAAACGAAATTAAGTATTTTTTTTTGAAAGGCTGGGGACAGGATACCCTTCAAGCACGGAGGCCATAGCAGCCCATTCTGCTATCCTGCTATAACGTCATCCACCAAAACCTTCCTGTCCTCTTAATGAAGCGCATCAGGTCTTGATTAAGCAGGGTTTTCAGCTCATCCACAGAAAGAAGAGCAGACCCTAGAGCATCCAACCTGCACCGGGCGAAGGCCGGACACGCACATAAAAAGTGTACGGTTGTCTCCGGCTATCCCTCCAGGCAGGACAGACACTCAGGGCTATCAACAACTCCCGTCCTTATTAGATGAGCGTGAAATGAGCTGTAGCCGGTGATGATGCCAACCACAGATCTACATTGTTTCCTTCCGAACCCCATGAGAAAATCGGAGATATTCCCATTAGGCCCATCAAGAAACAGTTTTGTACACCTGCAAGTACTCAGGTTCTCCCATCTCTGCTGATATTTCCTATGAACATCCGCTTTGATGAGAGACCCGATACTCGAGGTGGCAACGCCCACAGCGGGCTTCGGTCCGAGTAACGGAGAATCAGAGCCAGCCCTAGCTAAAAGGTCAGCCCTTTCACTCCCCATGATTCTCACGTGACCAGGAATCTACATCCGAGGGCCATGCAAAGCCATCAAGGCTGCCTGACTTTCCTAAAGGATAGCAATGTCCTTCCCCTTGATTTCCATATCAAGGGCTAGCTTCGCTGCCATCGATATAGCAAAGACTTCAGCCTGGAAGACAGTGGTGTGTCGCCCAAGTGAGTACTCCATCCCAATATCAGGCTCAGGAAAGTAGACACCCGCCCCAGCTCCCTCATTAGTGAGAGAGCCGTCGGTAAAAATTTTTAGAGCGGAACGGGGAAGGCTCGGTAAGGCACTTCCCTCAGTCTATGATTCCCTTACAGGAAGGCTCACAGAGAAACAACGCCCGAAACGAAGCTCAGGTACCATCAGCTCACGTGGCATACTGGCCAGAGGGTTTTTCATGTCCAGCCCATATGCCAGAGAGCAATGAGATAAGCTTGACAGCCTAACAAAAGGTTATGTTTTTTATTAAATAAAATCCAAGCTAACTTACACCACGTTGGTTTAAAACATAAAACAAAATATAAAACAAATAACTCATGGAGTTGCGTTTCCATTTTATAAATGAATTAAATTTGTGACCTGTATCTAGTGCAGCTTTTACTTGAAAATTTTATTTACGGTCAAAATTTGCATTATATTTAGTAGTAATCAGAAACTATCCTAAAAGCAACTTTATATAGCATTTGGATAGAGAAATTCAATAAGATAAGCTAGCAGAAAGTTCGGGTGCCAAGAACTACACTGCAGGAATACAGGATAAGCTAAGTGTAAAAATTCCTAAAGAAATTTTGACTCCTGGACTTTCTACTGTCCGTACTTCTTTAAAAGAAGAAAAATAGTCAAATGGTGCGTTAACTAGACCAAATGTGGCTTTCCAATTAAGATAGAAGGTATTTTGGGCACAGTATAGAAGATAGCCAAGTACGATGGCCGGCCGGAAAATAATAAATGACCAGGCAGATCATAGTTCGAGTTATTTTTAAAAAGACATCCTGAAATTGTGTCGCGTATCCCGAAATGCATCACCAAAGGAAGGGGTGTATTTCAGAGGCTTCAATAAGATTATGGTTCATACAATTCAAAGATTATTTGAAACTAACCGATGCTGCACACATACTAAATGATCTAAGAAGAATTTTAAATGGGGATGCAACAGGATTCAGCTTATGTTCAAAAACTGGACGGGTATTGGCTTTAAAAAGGTACCGGTACGTACCTATATGAAATCAAGCCACAGAATGACTACACAGTTTTCTGCTACGTGCGCTCACCCAAAGCTTTGATTCCGATTCTGGATGATGAAGGGAAACAATTTTTTTTGAGTACGTTGCTAATGGGCTAGATAAATAGCTGAAAAATAACAATGTTCAAAAGACAATTATATTCGTTGTAGACGGACATAAATCCCATTTAACAATGGAGTGCAGTTAAGTAAATACTGTCGTAATAATGAAATTATTTTATATGTTGGGTAGTAATCCAACGCAACATACTTAGGTTATGCAGCCTGCTGATGTAAGTGCTTAGGCAATTTATGATAGAGTGGAGAAAAACTGTGTCGCTTTGGTAAAGATCTACAAGAAGCGTTGAAAGTGTAATCGGACTTACATTCTGTTCTGTGATTTTGTTATCTGTTTTATTTTAAGAATTTGAACTATTATTTTTCCTGAATAATATATTTTAAAAGTTTTAGCCTTTTCTTTGCACTTTAAAAGATAACTGATTCAGTTTTCCTTTTGACCGATAATTGGAGCTCTCTTGGACGGAAATAGAATTTTCGCGGGTCGGATAGTGATCTTTTGTATATTGTTTGATTATAATCATGTTTTAGAAAATAAATATACCAAGAAAATCATAGAAATAGATATACAAGAAGTATACTTCTTCATATAAAATATAACATATTTCCCCAAAGCCACTCTCCATGGTTATATAAAGGATCAATTTAAAAAAAAACTGTTGACCGGTAATAGGTACTTTTACTCTATATAATCAGGTTATCATTCAAGGAACTAATCCCCAAGTTGATATTTTTCAACGATTTATAAAAATAAAAACAATTACATTTCTGGTTAAAAATGAAATATGGGTGTCATTTTGATAAAGCCTATGTGAAAAAAAATATCATCAGAATAGAGCCACCCACTTTATATGCAAAAAAAAAAAATCCTCTACGGATTACTTTGGAGCAAAATAATTCTCTTCCGCTTTATTCCTCTATCTTACGAAGTTCCACAGGATTCCATTCTGAGCCCCCTTACTTTTTAGCCTTGATATCAACTGTTTTACCAAGCATATTCGCATCATCAACTTTCATATAGATGACGAAGACGTGCAAATATATATAAGCCATCCAATTGGTTTGATAGAATATTTTGCTGTTCGTATGAGTAGTGATTTGCAGAACATTTTCATCTGGTTCTTAGAAAATTAGCTTAGGCTTAGCCCGACCAAGTTGCTGTGCATCGCTTTTCATCACGGTACTGTTGAACCTATAACGATTTCTATCATTTCAGGTCGTTGTAGTCTTTTCAACACCGTACGGAAATCGACTTCGTTATCTCGGTGTAACTTTAAAACTATGATTATTGTGATCTAGCAAAAATGTATGGTACTCTTTACTGTCTTTAGCTGTCTGCTAGTGTACTTTTACCAGCGATTCATTGTCACCTCTGTAAGTCTGTCCTTCTACAGCTTTTGACACACCCTTTTCTTGCCTGCCACCTGCCTCAAGGTGGACTCGCATTGTTTCGGGAATTTCATATCGCTTTTGACAACTGTATTTTTGGCTCCTCCAGTGCCGTCTTTATGTTCCAGGCCATGACGCAAAGCGATTTTGCATTTTTTTTTTACTTGCAAAAGAACGAAATCGTACTACCCTAATACATTCGAAGAGCGATTTTGCTTTGTCGTCACCAAAACTAGTTTCGGAATCGTTACATTTCCTAATCATACACCTAAGTTCTTCCCATATGTGAACGGAAAACACGTCAGAACTCAGCCGCAGCTATCCCAAAGAGCCATGTATGTACGTATGTTTATTTTTTCCATTATAAAAGATACAACAAGAAAATTTCAAATTAAGTTCCAAGTCTAGACAGGCTCCAGGCAGAATCCACATAATATGATAAGAATATTAAAATTCCTTTCATTTAAGCTCAACATGTTTTACTCTCTTATCTCTTGTCGTTTCAGAACAAAATTTTTCAAGAAACGATTAATCAACTCGCAATGTTTTAGCTTCGCTCTAAATTGACTATTCGAATTGAATCATCTGAATTCAATTACCATAAAATACCGAAGCGAAAATAAAAAATTACAAAGTCTAAGCATATAACACATTTGAGGTTCATAGATCAAAACCCACCAATTTCCAACCAACCTTTTCACTTTTATCTTAGTTGCTGCTAATTAAAAAAAAAACTTAATTATCGCGTTATTCGAGGCAAAAAAATACCACACCGCTCAGCAATGAGATCTAATTATGAATCAAAAGCGCGACTAAAATGTCGAACACTCTCCAAAATAAGGAAACGAAACGGAAGAGCTTTCTTCCTTAATTAGGGACAGTTAGTATTTGAGGCTTGCCGAACCGAATCTGCATACATTCATACATTATGAAGTATCAACTCTTAAAAAACTGTGAAAGTGGGCAATTAATTTGCAATATTTCTTTAAATCTAAGGGGATCCAACATCTTGAAGATGATTTAGCGGTCGGCACTCAAAGGAATTTACTTGAGATCATTTTTCAAATGAGAATTCTCGTCAGCCCCAAAAGGGTGTCTAAAAGGATGGAGATAGGAGGACTGAGCGAAAATGTGTGAATTTCGGATGTACCGACAATAAACGAGATGACAATTTAACAGCTATCTCTGACGGAAGAAGATATGGGAGCAAAACAATTTTGCCGAAGCAGACTTTTTCAGGTTCTATATCTCTATCTACTTACGAATTGTTGTTGTTTTCTTCTTTTTCAAAGGAAAAATAATTTTCGTGTCTTGCCTTTTCCTGACATTTTCTCATGAATAAATTTTTTGTTATTTTCCAGAGGGCATAACATGGACATTTTTGTCTCTTTTTCATTCACTTTTGTCATTTTTTTTTCTCTACGTTGCAGGACATTTAAGTAGTTTCGTCATTTAACTACTTTCTATGTACATAAAGTCATGGCATTTGATTATACATAGTTGCAGGAAATGACATAATGCATATAATTTAAAAAATGTTTATTTAAAAATGAAGGTGAACGTAGTTCTACTTTGTTAGTTGTTCAAAATGAGCTACTTTGATCGGTGTGGGATTATTCTGACTACAGTAGAGTCTCGGTAGTTTCAACACTCGGTTTTGGCTATTGTCCAGTAAATTCAACCGACTGCGAATACCTTCAACTTCAGTACCCAATAGTTTCAATTTTCAAATTCAACAAAACATTTCCAAATACTCTTAATCTTAATTTTCTATGCTTGACAAATTTAAGACACGTCATGGTGTCCGTATATTAAAAATTACTAGGGCAGAACGAGCTATCCAGTTCAAGTAAAGGCTGTTAAGAAAATAACTAAAATGGAATCGGATTGAATCAAACTTATAATGCTTATGAATTAGAACTGTTTTGGTGACTAGTGCTAAATAAAAGATTTGTTCACAGTAGCGGCGAGAAACAATCACCTGGCCCCCTATTATGCATTCTCACTCACTTATGGCTGTGTGACAGAAGTCACTCACTTCGATCTCACTCACCCACAATTTAGGTATTCTAGAAAACAAATGGAATGAGATGTACACTAATCCACCACATTTGTGGTAAATATTTTTGATGTGTCAATTCAGTTGTTGTTGTTTCTTGTTTTCGGAAGTAGAATTAAAAAGTAATTAAAATTATTTGATGATGGAAAGTTTGAGTGTTTGTACCTCAATATTATTAATTAACATTTTGGAAAATGAAGAAATACGTATAGTGGGCGTAGAGCTCACCTGATTAATTGTCGCACGTGCACCGAGAAAAAAGCACTGGTAAATACAATCAAAAACCAAGATTACATTAACCAACTGCTTGGCTTGTTTTCAGCCTATCGAGCTTTTGGTTATAACAAACAAATTTATTTTGTTATATTTTACTCAACAAATTTGACTAATGAAATCAACCAAGTTTCGTTTGAGTTTTATTATAACCAAAATCTTTGGTTAAGTTTATTAAGTTTTAACCAACTTTTTTTTCAACCTAGACTTTAGTCGATTCTCAACAGAGCTTTATAGTTAATATATGAACTAAGAGCTTAGTTAATTCAACCAAAATTAAGTAACTTTCCAACCTAAATTATGGTTAATTTAACATAATTTCTAACCTAAGTATCAAATTAACCAGATCTAGTTATAAGTAAATTGTTAACTGAGCCTTCAATTATTGGAACAAAGTTTGGTCAAGTATTCAACCAAGTCTGCGGTCAATCTGTAGTTTTATAAGAAATAAACCTATCAAGGAAATAAGTACAAAATAATACAATACTCGTTTTTCGAACTGGGTATTCTTTATTACGTAACTTTTATATAAAATTGAATGTTTTTCATAAAAAATATATTTACTATCAACTAATAAAAATCGAAAATTCAAACAAATAGTCAGGAAAATATTATTTTAAATATTTCAAATTTTTACAAAGTTATACCTAATATTATTAAATTCAGGCAGATGTACGTACATATAACTAATACGTTTAATTTCTTAAAGACTACATATAATTTTGATTAAAGCATAAAATTTAATTGCTAGATATTACATATTTCCATGTAATATATGTATATTATGTATGTACATGTTATACTACTATACATTACGCTTCATTAATTTTAATGGCATTTTATAAATGACTAAAGTAAAGCGTGCAGCAGTTGTACGTAAGTTACATTTTTAAAGTCTGGAATAATCATTAAATTTTTTTTTTTAAGTAATAATAATAATAATGTTAGCGTAAACTGTCTTACCAATATTTTGTGACGGGTCCTGCGTCATAAACGGCTTGATCCGCTTATCTTTAATATTTTTCTTGAAAATGGGAGGGATTTTATTAAGTAAATAAATCCCAATTTTTGAACAAAGACTGTTTGGGATACATGTAGTGAAAATCTATTTCGATCTGGAAATTCAAGCAACCAGTTAGAAACAATAATAATTAGAAGCAACCAACATTTTTTACCACCTCTGGAGTTTTAGAATGTGTATATAATGGCCAGATTTTAAGCATATCAGAAATTGTCATATCACTACTTGTAAGGATCTGATGAGTTCTATAAGAACTTGTTAAAAACCACTTTTCTTAATTACCAAGGTTCCCTGATATGTTGAAGTACATTTGATATATCATGAATTTCAGAATCTGAAAAAAAAAAGTTTTATTATTAACAATTATTTTAGTTAGTGCGATATGATTTTTAAAATATCGTAGTAGTTGTCAATTTTATTATATATTTTATATATTTATTAAAATAATTTACTATAAAACACAACTGTTAATTTTTTACAAAAATTGAGAGATCGTCCAAGCACTTATTTTATGAATGCAACTCATTTCAAAAAATATTGCAGTGCTTTGAATAATAATAATATGTATAAAAATATCACAAAATTTTAAGTTATTTTTAAAAAAGCATTACAATAAATTTTACTTACCAAAGCTTTTTTCCATTAAATAATTGCAATATAAATTCCTGCAACATAAAAACAACTTTAAACTTCGCTTATCCCTTTCACCATGGATGCTCTAACATTAATAACGCCTTAAAAAACTTTCTTTCGAATTTTTTGCGATTAAACCTCAAATAGATCACTGCGCAGCACAAACTGAAACGAAATTTCTACCAGTACCAGTGATAAGAAATTTGCTTTAGCTAAAGCTAGATTAAACCAAGTTCTGTTTATTCTAACCAAGCGCGCTTGGTTAAATTAACAAATTTCCGTTATTTGATTGTGTAGTCCTACCAAGTACTAAGTAACAAAATCGCATTTAACCAAGCCTAAGTTATTAATATTAAGAACCAAGTAATTTAGCTAAATGTAAACAAGTTATTTGGTAATATTTAACTAAGTTTTATGGTTGTAAATAACATTGTCATTTGTTTGGAGGAATACACGCCCGATAACCAATAATTTTGTTATATTTCTGTTAGTTAAGTGTTATTGACCAAGCATTTTCTTATTCTTAACTTAAAAAGTTAAGTTAAAAATAACAAATACAGTTTTGTTCAAGCAAACTAGCTCGAAATCGGGCTTGGTTAAAAGAGCTTGTTATTTCGGTTGATCTAATTTAATTCTGGTTGAATGGAATGGCTTAAATGGCGTTGATTGTGATGCAATTGTATTAACAATTTAACAAAAGTACGGAACCGGTTTTTTTTTCAAAACTGTTTATTTTGTGCAAAGTTGTATAGTGCCATTAGTACCTGTTCAAACCTTCATAATAATTAAAAAAAAAACGAAATGAAGTGTTCAGGCAGCCTTACAAATATAAATCGGATTATAAATTAAGGAAATCATATTTCAGGCAAGTGAATTATGTAAATTATCTTTTTTGTTAATAGAAGCAAGCATTTATATAAAATGAATATATGATTTCAAAATAAAGTAGAAAAAGTCTCATCATAAATTGCATTTAAAATACTTGCAGCATCTTGCGACATCAATGGCAAATCCATAACTGTAATGGCAGAATTTAACCTACCAGAGAATTTGAATTCTCTCTAAATAATTCCACCAGGCTGCTTTTTTGTCCCAAGGACAATTTTCCCGCATTAAGTACTTTCTCCTCCATTTATTTGTTTTATAAAAATTTAAATAATAAATAAAAATCCCGTCAAAAGTTGTTTAACCCACGCACTCACAAAACAAAAGTAAACACAAATGGCCGTGTCGACTAGTATATACCCAGTAGTTAATATCTCACTCACTTTTCCACAGAAATCTCACTCAATTAAGTTCTAGAATAAAGAAATATGTGTCATCGCGTAAATGAGTGAGTGAATTGGGTGAATTAAATTGTAAAATAAAGGCCCTGGTCGGAAAGTAACCAATGAGCGTTTCACATTTATGCCTTGTGGAAATGGTCCAAGAGAATATTATTTAAAATTTCTTATTATTGGCCTCATCGCCGAAGAATATAGAAAAAAAGAACTTCATTTTTAGGCTAAATACAAAGTTCCAAAAACATTTCTATGGCGAGAAACTTATTTTTGAATGCTTCTATAACAGTTTTGTAAAAAAAAAGTTTCGACTCTATCTAAAAGAGAAAAATCTTCTTCAAGAAGCGTTTTACTTAGTGGATAATGCGCCAAGATATCCAAATAAATTGAATTGATATTTCTCCCATGAAATTTAAGTCCTCTAGCACAACCCCTAGATAAACATTGCAATCAGAGTGATTTTTTTCTTTCTTTTTCAGATAAGAATATATGAGGTAATGCTCCAATATATTTGAAATAATTATGTTCGGTGATAATTATGTTGAAAGTATATTTAGGAAATAAAAAAATATGGTCTATAGACTCGTTTTTGTTAATATCACAACACGATATTTTCAATATTAGTGATAAATAATTAGTAGGTCGACAATTTCTCGTCTCTATAGATTGAAATTCACTGAAAATAATTTCAATGAATTTCTATAATGCACTGAAAATCAGAGAGTTCTCATCAGTATGGTTATCTGTGATCGGCTACCACAGAAGTTCGATAATAAGGTCACCCCAATTTCCAAGTGTGAATCATATGGTAGTAAGATTTCTCATTGCAATTTCCAAATTGGGTGATTATTCCCCTTGTCGCCATAAGTAAATAATTAGTGGAAACTACAGACACCCTACTGTATAGTTCCGCGAAAATTTCAACAGAGATACCCATCATTTTACATAAAAGAACCGTATAAAGAGGTTTATGGCAATGCGAAATAACAATTAGAGTCTCGACAGAGAATTATTATTAGTTAGAAAAATGAGGTATCTGCTATAAAACCATAAACTCACAAATCAAATTGACAGAAAACATAGAACGCTCGCTCTAAATTCGTACACCAATGATCCCTTTTTCCTAGTTAAACGATCAATTGAAGTATTATACAGGGAAAAAGTACTTTCAAATATATGTATGTATGTAATTCGAAGTTCTGATTAAGATTGAATAAATTTGCAAGCATTTGGTTCAGCATTTTTGTTTTCTGCAATATTTATGATCATACTTTCGACAAAATATTATAAGCTCTTCAATTCAAATGCTGCCGGGCTTAGATTTTTGAAAATGGATGTTGCGTTATGTTATTTTTCTCCCGATCGTAAAACTTTTTCACTTACATACAAATTCTTATTATATTTCTTACATACAGGCTTTTCAAACATACTTGTAAATGTGTCCGGAGCTGCTTTTCCAAATTTGTTAATATGTTTCATGTTATAATTACATTCATAACATTAAAATTGAGACCTCTGTAACTTGAATAAAATTAATTGCTAGACGTTTAATTTTAACATAAGAATGAAGATTGAGGTAATTTTATTCAGTAGCCCAAAAACTGGCTAAATCCCATGAGCAATTTGTTTTGTAAAAGTTAATTTGAAAACTTCTATCTTGACAAAAAGTGAATGCTTCTCATGGTGACAACGCCATCCATTCGTCTAAGCAAATACTCGGATTTGTATGTATGTATGTATGTAATTTTGAATAGTACTTTCCCAGCACACATGATAAAACGCAGAAGATTCACTTTCTTATTACCTGGACGATAAGCTATCTCGCGGATTATAATCATATTTTTATTGCTTTCTTAACTTACAACGGTACCCCCAAGGCTCAATATCTTGGTATCTTGTACGCGATAAAAAGAAGATACGTAATAGTATTGTGCCAACGTCCCTTCCTGGCCAATTATTTTCATATCGGGTATAAGAAATGCATTCGTTTTTTCAAGATTATTCGCTTTCTTATCGTGAAAGCAAATCGTACAAAATTCAACCAAATAAATCCTTTGAAATTCGCGGTAGGGGAATAAAGAACATATTTCCTTAAAATGGGTAGGTATATATTCATATGTGTTGTATTTCGTAGTTATTAAAATTATTAATCTGTTTCTTCTCTTTTCTTCACGCGATGTACGGCGTGGAGAAAATCTTTCTGCAACATAATATTTATAGTTGATTCCCTGGTATTGAAAAACTTTTAATGGTAAAAAACTGTTTCGGAAGTAAATCAATTAGCGCTGATTAACAATTTATTTAAAATAATAAAAACAATAAACAAACCTTATAGTTTCTTTTACTAGCTGACTTTTCTAAATGACGTGACATCTTAATTTTAATTTTACACGATAATAATATTAATTACCTACATATTAAATTGAATAATATCTTAATTAAACTACAAAATATTTACCAAAATAATTCCCTTTTCCTTTTGAAGCACTTTTCACCTATCACAACTGAACTCACAAATAAATTACTGTCATGGAGCCTAATAACGCGTTCTTCCTAATATAAATTCGTATATCTTAGAGATTTCAAATAGCAAAAATATTGTCTTGTTGCTTCCGCATTTAAAATCAGAAAGAACATTTTTTTGTAATTTCATCTCATTTTCATCATGAAGATACTTTGGAAATATCATCCACATATCGCCCTGAAAATTTTTCATCCACATGTTTGCTGGGTTATAAGTAATATTGTTAGGCATTGCTAATTTGATTAGAATGATAGCTCACACTACTACTACATATTTATAGTTAAATTTTTATCGAGAGCTTTCTTTTCTGCTATTCAGCCTTGAGGAAATATCCTAGTTTCTCGCACATTACACCTCGAACCTTAAAAAGCGGAGTATGTATGTTCAGACCACCTTGCATGTAGAACTTCACCGCCTTTCAAACGACTTCTCAACCATACTCGTACCCCCCCCCCCCCCTCAATGAAGGTTCGAATTAAAAATGTCGGACATTTTACCTTTTTTTTACTTCGCAAAAAACAATATGGACACTCACTCAATCATAGAATTCTAAGGAAAATTTTAATGTCTAAACGAAGGAGATTGCATTAATTGTTTTTTATGCTGCGCACGATGTTAGCAACACTTAGAAAGGGTTTAGCGATGATTGCACGGTCAGGTTAGGTTAGACTTCGAACTGTGCAACATGTAAGTTAAAAGGGGTATTTTTGGAGAAGGCATCCCTTGGGAAGCCATACCCAAGTAACAATATAATTAGACTTTTAATGTAGTCTACATAACGTTGTCTATACTATTTCATAAAACTTGTAATAAAGCTATACAGTCAAGCCAACAATAATATGACCATAAAAAACCTCTTATAAAACTAAAAGGGCCCACGTTACAATAAGCTGTGAGGGCCTGTTTTTAAAACTATATAAAGCCTTATTGGTCTTATCTGGATTACTCTTTGCGATGATTTGCAGTCCTCTATAAAACCTTTCATAAAACTTAAAGCGTAATTTAAACTCATCAGCCCATCCGCATAACGTTATCAAAACCATCATAAAACTACTCCTCAATCCTTTTTAAGATAAAAAGGCATTGGACATACTATTTTAACAAACCTTTTAGACTTGAAACTTCAAAATAAAAGTGATCTTTAAATCCATAATAATAATAATGGATCCAAATAGAGTTAAATGTTCCACTTTAGAATAATTTAATATGTTGAAACGTAATTCAATTTTATTTTAAGTGCAGTTTAATGTAGCAAATCCTACGGCGATTGAAAATTTCCTGATTATATCACATAGGATAGCTCGAAAAATAATAACGCGCCTCAGAAATAATTAAAATTAGGAAAAGTTTAGAAATAATTGTAAAATATTTTTATTTTATTTACACTATAATTAATTCTGATTTTATTTTAAGTACGTTCGGAATTGAAAAAAAACGGCTTAAATTCCTGAAAAAAAATAATTTAAAAATAATGGTTTGAAAATTCTCTTTATAGTGGACTGTATTTGGTTAGGGTGCCGGTTTTATGGATAACTCAGTTTTATATTCAATGTATAAAATTTTAGTTTTTATTTAGTGCTTATTTCAGTTCTTACACTCAATATCACAATTCAATTCATACTTCATAATAATTTAAAATTCAATAATTCAATAAAACTTAATATAAACTTCAAACAAAATAAAACAATTCATTAAAATTAAAAATGATGTCGGCGTACTTGTAGTTTCCGCGTTGCTCTGTAAAGGAAACACAAATGTCGGTGTGGTTGTGGCGCGTTGTGTTGCTCCCCTGCTCCTACTCCTGTAATGAAGAAGAATTTTGGTAGATGAGCAGGCACGAGACAGTTGACAGTTTTCACTCGAACTGCTATGAGAGGGCGGTGGTGGAACTCTTTGCTTGAGTTACTGCGTGAGAGCAGTTGAGATATAATACGGAATGTATTATTCTACGATTATAACAGCTTGTAAGGCTATTATAAATGAAGTTGATGAACGTATCCAATTAGTCTGCCTTTATTGTGCAGTTTTTGTCGTGCTGGTACGTGAGGGCATGAAGGCAGCACTGATGACGTTTATCATGTGCGTACCTTTTTGAGTGCAGCAAACTTGGAATATTGCTGCGTCTGAGATTGTAATGATGGCACTTGCGACGTTGAGCCTTGTGCGCCTTTTATGTGTGCAGCAATCTGAGTACTGCTACGTGTGGGAAGGAACTTCCTTCTACCTTGTTCAGAATTAGCTTCTGAATATTTTGTGCAGAGTTAGCCTCTGGAAACAGATCTAAATTAACGTTTGTATGACGCTGTCTAGACCTTCGGATTAACTCCTGTGTGAGATTGCTTGAGTTAACCATACTTTGCAATCCTTAGGATCAACTCCTAGCCGACGTACTTGAGTTAACCTCAAATATTTATTTCGACAGAATTAACTTCTGTTTCAGAATTGAGTTAACCTCAAATATTTGTGATAGCCAGAATTAACTTCTGTGTTATAGATTGAGTCAACCTGAAGTATGTAGGACGGCCAGAATTAACTTCTGTGTGTAGGATTGAGTTAAATTCAAATATTTGTTTAACCAGAATCAACTTCTGTTTTTGGGATTGAGTCAACCTCAAATATTTATGACGGCCAGAATTAACTTCTGTATTAGAATTTGAGTCAACCTCAAGTTATTGGCATAGAATTAACTTCTGTAAGGAATTTCAGAATTAACTTCTGGTTAGGATAAGGATTTTGCTCAGAACAGACTCCAAGGCTTAGGACTTAATCAGATGAACTCTGATTTGGAAATGGGTGCCTTTGCTATCATTCGCCGCCTTTTTATAGCTGCTGAAGACGGTCATGTGTTGTACTCCTCATGGCGTTGCCATAGCGACGTTTATACCAGTTGCCGCTACGAGAGCATCTGGTTGACGTAATGTCAAGTGATGACATGTCAGCTGTATATATACACGGAAATCATGTATTTTCGGGTAAGTTTGCATTATTTTATTGAATTTATTTAACTTTTCAATAATATTTTGTTCTTTTTAGCTTGTAGATGTCATCGTGGGATTTTTAGATTGTTGGAGAAAAGTTGTGGAGTAATTTAGCTGATTAATTAGGTTTGAATACTGAATTCTTTCCACTAGAATTTGATTCTTTGTGGATTCCCTTTTGTTTATTTTTAGGGAACAACTAGTTGGATTCGTCGAGGGAATAATGTTCAGTACGTGGACTGAACATGGTTTTTAAGCATAAAATGGCGATTTCACATTGGCCTATTTGCTACTTGTTCAGCCGTAATAAAACCGTTCGATCTTAGGATGGCTGCGATTAAAACAATCCATTCTATTAAAAATGCATTTGGTTTTAAGTAAAACCTTTCTGAGTGCTCCTGGACTGATATAATGCCATTTGCTGTTAAATAAAACGATTTAGTTTTGTAAAAACGCATTATTATATATGTTTGTATATGTATTTGCAATCGAAAATAAATGTTGCTTCTGACCTTTACCATGCTTTTATACTATTTACAAGGCTACCTATATGCATTGTTCGTACGAAGCATTTTTTACTAATTTGAATATTTACACACCCCATTTCCTTATTCCGAACAACTTCAACCGCTTTCTTCATGTCTTCCTTGCACCACGTCTTCCTTTTCGGAGGCATCTGTAAGTATACCTGCTAAGTAAAATGAAGTATCCCTAATAAGAAGTATCTCATTTTTGGGTACCGAAGATGATGAGTGCTCATACTGAGTAGACGTATCAACTTCGCTCCGCAGTATTTTATTAAAATTGGAAAATTTAATTACCGGTTCTTGAACTATCTATTCCTGTATAAAGCATAAAGTGCCTTCAATTGCAGTGGTGGTTTTTATTTTGAAATTCTTGCATAGTGATTTGTTGCGTAATATAAATTAATAGACAACCATGCCTTCAACACGTGGTAGTGACTCAGCAATCACTGCATTAGACCTAAAGAGTGCAATAGAATCGCTTAAACAACATATTGATTTGAGAATTAAGACACTTGAATCTAAATTCTCTACAAAAATAAATGATCTTGTAGCCATGGTCAATGACTCTATCAATGACATGAAGGGTTCTGTGTCGTCTCTTACTAAACGGGTGGATAATCTTGAAAATTGTGCTGTAAATTATGATGCTGTAAATGCTGCATCGCGACGAATAAAACACCTTGAGGATAAAGTGGAAAGTTTTGAAAAATCTTCTAAGGCCACTGATGCGTTTCTTTTGGGCCTCCCGCAAATTCCAGGAGAAAATTTAAAACATATTATGAATAAACTGGCAAATGCCATTGAGTGTTCAGTTTCAGCAGAAACAGCAATATTCCGTTTGCCCCAGAACGGGGGAATCGAGCAATGGACAAGAGTAATTACAGGCCTCGTCATGTAATCTTAAAATTTATCAGTGTGGCTGAAAAATTAAATTTTATCAGAGCTATGAGGAAGAAAAAACCAAAATTGTGCAGTATTGGCTTCAATGGTGAAGGAAGGGAAAGTGTTACTTCACGGAACAACCTGCTTTTCCAAGCTGCTGTCAAATTAAAAAAAGACAGAAAGATCAAATCAGTTTACACCTTGAATGGGATTATCTACATAACGCCGGATGATAACAAAGAGATTTCCGCTATAAAAATAAATTCTATGGACCAACTGGACAAATACAAAAATTTAGCTGAAGTTGGAGAATAGCTTGCTCTTGTTTACTGACAATTTGCTTTTACTAATTTATCATCAACACTTGGATATTGCTAAAATTAAGCGGAGTATAAATGAATCAATCAACTATGTATTTGAATTGTTCTGCTTCTCTTTTCTCTTTTTTAGTTGTAATTGATATGGTATCTCTCTTGTTAGCTGTCAGAGGCGACCTATACTATGGCTCTTCCTGATGTTGCGGGCGCTATGGACGGAAGATGTGCACTGGTGAGCTTTGTGAATAATTACAAGTTAAACTTAAATATTTCTCATATTAATGCTCGCAGTCTTCTCACAAACTTTGAAGAATTTAAGTATACCTTTATTAATAGTGTTGATATTTTGGTTGTTTCCGAAACATGGTTGAATGATTGCATAGATGAGGCTCTGGTTGAGCTACCGGGCTATAAGCTCTTTAGAAATGATAGGAGCCCGTCGATCGGTGGTGGTGTGGCTGCATACATTAAGTGTGCTTATGGATGCAGGGAGATTTGCAAGTCGGACTCATCTTCTAGTGGAATTGAGTACCTCTTCCTGGAGGTTCGTATTAGGTCAAATAAAATATTGCTAGGTTGTGCATACAAACCTCCCCGCATATCTAACTTAAGTTCATTTTACAATGATTTTGCACAGATTAGTGGTGCCTACTCGATGAGTCTGATTTGCGGAGATTTCAATATCAATCTCTTAATCAATAATAGTAAATCTAGGGACTTCTTGGCGTACTTAAATACTTTGGGGATGCATATCGTTAATACTGCTCCGACAAGATACCATAGTGGTGGTAGTTCCCTGCTAGATGGCTTTGTGACTAATACCCCAGATCTGGTAGTAGACCATAGCCAATTTAATATTCCTGGAATCAGTGATCATATAGCTATTATGGCTTCTTTTGCAATCTCTGCATTATCGTCCTAAACCGGTTGTGAGAGCATTGTTTACAGGGACTTCAAATCGATTGATCTTCGGAAATTGCGGCTGGTGACGTTTTGTGGAGCTATATATATTCCACTACAGATGTTAATCACAAAATTGCGTGCTTCAATAATAGACTAAATTATCTCTTTGACTATTTTGTACCCTTAAAATCACGTAGGACAAAGTCTAGCTCGCCGTGGTTCACAAGAGATACTCAAGCTCTGATGGCTGAACGAAACCATGCATGTACTTGCTGGAGAAAGTGTGGAGGTGATTTTCTTCGGAAGAACTTTATTCTCCTGCGAAATAAAGTCACCGCTGAAATTAGAAGGGCAAAAACTAATTACTGTAAGGAAAAGCTCAATAATTCCTTACCATCTCGTGTACTGTGGAAAAATATTAAAGTATGAATTTAATAAAACGCCCCCAAAGTGAAAGTCATATTGATCTGGATGAATTGAATGATTATTTTTGTAATGCGGCGGGTAATTTAAATAATATTCCTTTTCCTGTATTTTCTCAAACGGATTACTATGCGGGTGATTTCGCTTTTAAAAATGTGACTGAATCTGAGGTTATACTCTCCATAAGGTCTATTAAATCGAATGCTGTTGGTTTGGATAATCTTAATCTTAAGTTTTTAAAGTTAATTCTTCCATTTTTTATTAAGCCGATTACTCATATATTCAATACAGCAATCACAACAGGTTGCTTTCCAAGCATATGGAAGTTATCAAAAGTTATACCCGTGAAGAAAAATCCCAAAGCTGACAGGCCATGTGACTATAGACCAATTAGTATCCTGCCTGTATTATCCAAACCTTTAGAAAGGCTTATTCTAAATCAACTCACGAGTTACATCGAAGGTCACGGCCTTTTAAGCTGGTATCAGTCGGGATTTCGCGCTAGACATAGTACAGTTACTGCATTGCAAAGCTTAGTTGAGGATATCAGGAATAATATTGAAGATAATCAGGCTACAGTCTTGTGCTTGCTCGATTTTACAAAGGCATTTAATTCCGTAAACTTTAATATCTTATGCAATAAACTTAGATCCCAATATAACTTCTCAAGCTCGGCGACCAAACTGATACGTTCCTATCTTTCTGATAGGAAGCAGATTGTAGCGACGGATAAGGGATGTTCGAATAGCAAAATTCTATTCACCGGCGTGCCACAGGGTTCTATCTTGGGTCCTTTGTTGTTTTATTTATATATAAACGATCTAACTGAGGTTACTTGTCAATCCTCTCTCAAATTATATGCTGATGATGTTCAAATGTGCTTATCCTCAAACTTAATAAATCTCCATAGTAGCATAAACAAAGTTAATATGCATTTGGAAGCTATTGAATTTTGGGCTAGTTTGAACTGTCTTAAGCTGAATCCTTCAAAGTCGCAAGTTATTGTTATTTTTAAAAATCACGTTGATATGTCCCAACAACCTTGTGTTAAACTTAATGGTATATCTATTCCTTTTGCTGAATCAGCTCGCAACCTTGGTATAATTTTTAATACTACATTAAACTGGAATAAACACACTGATACACTAGTAGGTAAAATATATGGTGGCTTAAAGGGTCTGTGGCGTCATGCATCCTATACCCCCAGAGAAACAAGGACTCGGTTGGTAAAAGCGCTCTTATTACCGATCATAACATGTAGTGTAGTTCTCGGCAATTTAAGTGGCAGATGTCGTGATAAAATAAATGTAGCATATAACTCCTGTGCTAGCTATATTTACGGCATCCGCCGACGGGATCATGTGTCTGAGTTTTCCAGAGCTATCTTAGGTTGTACGCTGAACAATTATATTAAATTTAAAATAGGTCTCATGATATTTCGCATAGTTAAGCCCATGTGCCCCAATTACCTATATAGTAATGTAAAACTGCTTGCATCCACTCGCACAAAACTGCTGCTCATACCGAAACACAGATCCCATTTCAGTAGTCGCTCATTTTTCGTCTATGGCGCTCAACTCTGGAATAATCTGCCCATTGAAATAAGATCTAATCAGTGCCCTGACAGCTTCAAGAGATTATCATTTCAACATTTCTCTAGCATGTAATTATTATTTTATTTTTCTTTGATTTTTTGACAGCTTAATATGATTTTTTTTATTTTTTAATTTTCTTCAATTCAAATATCTTCATTTCTTTAAAAAAAATTCTATCATTTGGTAATTTTAATTCTATGAATCTACTAGTATTATTTTATCTCAGGGTATTTGCTTTTCTTTTTATTTATTTTTTCTTAATTTACCAATTTCTATGTTCTTTTTAATACTTATTAATTACTATTATGCTTTACTTTATTGTTAATTGTAAATTTAATTTTAATTTTTAATTTTTATTTAATGTTTTTTTTTTTTTACTTCTTCAAAATCGATGTCGATTTTCTTGTATCTTTAATCAGGAGTATGCGCAAATCAAGCATTGTTCTCACTTGTGCTCTTTAATTTCAATAAATTTGAATTTGAATATCTCATATTAAGGCGCGTTGATTTTTTGTTCAATTTGTTTTTGCGAGCTTATAAAATATCGTGCAAATGACGAAATAACGAAATCAAGTTTTGGAATATTTACTCTATAAAAATAAAATAAAACTAATATAATAATAAACTTACTTTTCAAAAATATAGAATTCAAAAATTCACAAAAAATTTTCTATTTGCGCACTTACCAACCAAACTAAAAGTAAACCGTAAGCGTGGCAAGTGCCATTGTCATCAGTGATCTTGTGCAGTTAATCTCTGATGACAATGGCACTTGCCAGGCTTACGGGTTACTTTTACCAAGAAAATGAGATGGTTCCGTTAGGATTTTCAATATTTTATTGAAACAGAAATGGAGCACTGTCTCATAATTGGCGCCTATCGCCTATCTCATAATAGGCTACCTTCCTCTACATTTCGGAGAATTTTTAAATTTTTAATTTATAAAGGCAAAATAAATTTGTTTAACTTTAATTTAGTTGCTAATAAAACTGCTCGCTCTTTTTCAAATCTATTTGATCTCAGTTAAAACCGTTCTAGGTCTATTGAGACACAAATAATGTCACTTGCTCTTGCATAAATCTATTTAGTTTTATATGTGTCCGCGATGAAACTTATTTCATTTTGTCGATTTCTTCTTGACGTCTAAGCATTTATAATCCAATTTATAACCTATCTACCCAAAGCTGTCTCATCTCTTTAAAGCAAGATCATCACTTAACCATTTGCGTTTTTTTTTATGGAGCATTAATTTCTAATTCACCGTCACTAAGCATTTTTGGGATTAATATTTCCAGTAAGTTAAACTGGACAGATCACATCTTCTCTGTTGCCAAAGAAGCATCGAAATGTCTTGGATTTCTGAAAAGGTGTAAGAAATATTTCGCCCTGTGAAATCTAGCGCTACAAATCTTATATCAGACCTAGAATGGAATACAATATGCTTGCATGTCACATGACGAAGACACTTGGAAAGACGTACTAGGTTTATACGGCGCGGCGTTTGTCTAAGTCTCTTAATCTTAAAATGATTTTGTGAAAGAATTTTTAAACACATTCTTAAATCCTCAGTGTATAATAGTTTTATGATTGATTCCTACATAGCCCAGTAGCTCTCTAGACCAAAATGTCCCTTAAATTTGAGTTAAAGTAGCCGTCCGTGCTGCCTAATATAACCTTCATGAGTCTTATAAAATCTTAATAAAATCAAGTAGTAGTTAATTCCTATTTTGGTGCTTAATGGTTTTAACCCAATTGAATTGATGACAGTCATAAAACTTCTATAAGTTTTTAAAACATCACAGTAAAATCTATTGTTCTAGAAGACCAATTGGCATGACTTACTATCACCGCCAAATTATTGAGCAACTTCAAAACCTTAATAAAACAATTATAAAACCTGAGTAAAACTAAATAGCATTTAAATTGTTACTTGGGATAATAGTGCAATACATTCTTTAGGAGCAAATCTTAGCGGACATGTTTGGGGTTTGGAGAATATTATTTGAGTTAGAAAAGAATGCCTTGGAATGGCATTTCGGGAAAAATACGTAGGTACTTAAAGCTTATACATACTTTGGGATTATACTAGGCGCGTTTTACCTTCGGAAAATTTCCAACACAATATACCTATCTCGATTCTTATTCCCTGCCTAAAATGAATTAAATCTGAAAAGAGTTGAAATTATATCTCTGAACGAAAATCAAATTTCTTGCAAATCATAATAATGTAGTTTCAACCTAATAATTTGTAAGGATATGCGGGATTAGCAAAAAAGCGCAATTTCAGTATTACGAACATTCGAAATGAATAAACAAATACACCTTGTGTTTGTGTTCAAGATAAACTTGCATAGTGTGTGTGGTCGTGCCTATTGACATCCATTTTCAATTTTTTTCAATACAAGTTCTGTATAGCGCGATGTATACCTCAAACTTGAGAAGAACCCTATCGCTGTTCTCGTGAATTCCTGCATTTTTACAGAGTTAAATTGAATTTTTCATGAACTCATATATTCGTGATTTATATGTCCTTTTTCAAGAATTTTTCCCCTCACATTTTACGTTGAGTTATTTGATTTTCCCTTTCAGTGTATATTGTGACATTTATAAATCGGATCGTCATAGTAGCGATGTCTGTATTTCGATTACATTGAAATAAAGAGGAATCTATATAGAAAATTCTTCACTAATATTATTTTTTTTTGTACAGTCATTTTCATTTTGTTTTCAAAATATTCTTGTTATTTTCTTAACCTTAAACAGGTAAATTGTGAGATCTACATTTGCTTTTGAATTTGAAAATATTTCAAAAGCAAACAAATTGTAGATAAGCTACGGCTTTATATTTGTTTACATAGGAAAAGATCAACTACGCCGCGATAGAATTATTCAAATGAGCCGAAATTGAAACCAAAAGAAATCGATTTAAGTCAGCTTGAAATAAATCGATTCCTATTTCGCAATATATCAGACATGTGCAAATAATCGACCTTAAAGCTGCGCACGCACTATCAACTTTAGTTCCTCATTTTTTATTTGCTGGAATGAAATATTTGAATTTTCTGATCATGCGCATCTAGCAAATAAAAAGTTGCTGATGTACAAAAATGGAGGCAACCTACATATTTTGATAAATTAATTTGTTGTCATAAATTAATGCTTTTTTTATGATGTTGCGAAGGCTCAGGGGATATGCTGAACAGCCTTGTCAGTAACGGAAGAGAGGGATGGGGAATTAATGATTATTGCGTTGTATGAAGGAGGTGACGGTGTGCATTTCGCTTGAATGTTTGCGACTCATAATTTAATTTAGGGTGGGGGAGGCAGATTGAGAATCACATTAAGTTCACCAACCATTAAGAAACCCTTCTATTATCTACACTGATGGCTCCAAATCCGAAGAAAACACCGGAGGTAGAGCAGGCGTTTTCTGCGAAGAGCCTCAGCTGGAAATTGACATACACCTTCAAAGCTATGATATGGTTTTTCAGGCAGAAGTCAAGGGCATTCTTGAAGCAGGGAGGCATCTCTTTAACTCAGACACTGAGAAGACGGAAATCGCTATCTGCTCAGACAGCTCAGCAGCTATTAAGGCTTTATCTAAATCCTTTACAATCTCCAAACCAATACTGGAGTGTAAAACCGCCCCGAATTCCCTCTATTGGAATAACAGAGTACTTGTTCGGTGGGTTCTAAAGCATCGCAATATAAGTGGGAACGGAAGGGTGGACGAGCTTTCTCGCCTTAGTGCAGCTTCGAAGAAATCTCCCTACATAATCGGAATTGCACCAAAACACTTTGCCTCAATTATTTCGATTTGGGCTGACCGCCAGTACAGTCGCCTTTAGTTAGATTTACAAAAGAATTACAAAAGAACTTTGGGATTAGCCTAACCCAAATCAAACGAATAAGCTTGTGGGACTTAATGAGCCAACTTTGAGAACTCTAGTGTCTATTCTCCCTAGGCACTCGTTTTTCAGGGGCCACCTTTACAGGAAGACACTTGTTGATGATCCTATGTGCCTCAATTTCTTTATCACTATCCAACACTCTCAGAAAAGTAACACAGCGCTCCTACCTCACACCTCCTGTATGAGCTGCACGAGGCCGGCAAGGACGGCTTGGAGCAAATACTTAGTTTTGTAAGAGCGTCCAATTGGGACCTCTGAGCTATTGCTAATGGGTCCAGAAGGTGGACAATGGGCCTTGTTTTGGCCTATGTTCGAGGGACTGTTTGGGGTTCTAAACTTCTTTTCAAACTAACTCGGAGAAAGGGAGGGGGTCAGAAGATGGTAAACCGTTCCACATTCCACATAGATGCCAGATATTACATAGAGGGCTCAAGTTCTCGCAATGAGCCATTACCTGGTGTACGAATGGATCCACTTAATAGTTGCGCCAAGTTTCAAAATTTTATTTATATCATTAATTATTTGATGCAAAGATTTGACAATTACCGCCAAGAAGATAATTAATGTCGAATGTTTTACTTGTGAACTAGAGAAAAATTTTCAATATATATACATACATTTAAGAAAAATGTATAAAATAATATTTGAATAAAACACTGAAAACAAAATCATGGTGTGAAATATTCGAATTTCTGCATTTTTCCAAGGAGTAGATCCTTGTGGAGATATAAAATATTTAGCGAAATAATACCTAACTGCAAGTCTTGCTATATTCGTCTTTATTCTAATATATGTACTTTCTCAGGCCGATGAAAACTAAGGGCCGTATACACCAAGCATAATTAAAAAAAAATCAATTAAAGTTATTACCAACCACACTTACCGAGTCGATTTAATGAAAATTTAATTTTAATTTAATTTTAAGTGAGGCCTTACCCTCTCATAAATAAATTTAATTTCGATATCAGCTGATTCAAGTGTCATGCAGTCAAATGTCATATTTTTACTAGAGCTGTTAAAAGTTTGAAGAAGCAAGAATTTAACTGTCTAGATATATTACGATATCAGTGAATAGAACCACGGTTTTTAGTTTCAAGTGCATTAAAAAGTAAATACAAATTAATTTAATCTTAATTACTGCTATGGATTTTCGGTTCAATGACCAGTCCATTTATATACATATATCGATTCGATTTGATTTGATTTTCCTTTTTTAGAAATGCGAGTAGCCCCCACAACAGCGGTAATAGTATTTGTTGCGACAGCTGTTTTAAACAATATTTTAAGAGACAGGAAAATTCCATCAATCGAAATTGAATTTGACAACCTACAGCAACCTCAAATGAATATAAAGGGATACTCAGACCGATTTTTCTGTGCGTAATTCAGTTATTGCGATTTTTTTTTAAATCATTTTTAATGTGTGAATTGCTTAATATGGGCTATTTTTAATTAAAACGAACTGCACATATATTATAAATTATTTTTAATAATACTGTTACGCGCCACAAAGTGATACAAGCGACATTTATTGGAAATGGAAACAACTTTAGGTTAGAGACATCCTAGTAAACTGGGTTTGGAGAATGGAATATTCAGGAAGGTTCTAGGATAATTCGTAGAGTATAAATACGGCGCTGCTCATATCCAGGAGGCGAGTATTATTTCAGACAGCGAAGTGAGAAGTGAACGAAGTAAACTATTTGGATCGCGATAATCAGAAGTACAGTACTAGCGATAAATAAAGAGTTGATTTGATAATTATTTGTGAATTTGTGAGAGTAAACAGTAAAGTTAAATAAAGAAAGAACTTTTGAATTAGATCTGAAATATTGTGTTTTAAATAACGAATTAAGGCCACGCTCGTAACAACTGGTGTCAGAAGTGGGATAAGATCGTGAAATAAAGTGGTGGCATTTGACTTTGAAATTCAAAGAGTGATTAATTTTGTGAAATCGTGTGTAAAAATTCCGAAAGATAATTTTATATTAAACTGTGAGTGAATTACAAAAGACGCAAGAATAGGATGCAAGCTAGAGGAGCTTCGCATTCTGTAATTGAAAGTGGAGTTGGGGAAGCGGTCATTACAAACGACTGGCCTAAAGAATGTTCTATGCGAGCGACTTAGACAAGCTTTGATAGAGGAAGAAAAGAATCCTGAGACAATCGTTTTCGAAGAAGAACCAGAAATTGAGGAAGAGCCTGCAATGAACATAGAACAGCTTTTAAGTACTTTAATGAGCAAAATGGAAGCCCGTTTTGATGAACAAAAGAATTCTCTCGAGGACCACAAGAAATCTATGGAAACCCGTTTGGACGAACAAAAGAATTCTCTCCACGAACACAAGAAATCTATAGAAACCCGTTTGGACGAACAAAAGAATTCTTTCCAGGAACACAAGAAATCTATAGAAACCCGTTTGGACGAACAAAAGAATTCCATGGAGTCCCGTTTAGATGAACAGAAGAATGCTTTGGATGAACAAAACAATTCCATGGACTCCCGTTTAGATGAACAGAAGAAATCACTGGAAACGCGTTTGGATGAACAAAAGCTTTCTCTGGAGAATTGTCTAGAAAATCGCTTAGAGGAACAAAAAATTTCCTGAAAAACGCGTTAGACGTACAAAATTAAAAATTGGATTAGCACTTCAAGGTTCTGCATCAGAGCTTTTACAAACTATACCGACGGAAAGGCAACGTGATTATACTTCATTAGTACAGGCGATAGAGTTACGTTATAGAGATGAACACATGCAGCAAGTATATCGCCTACAGCTACGCAACAGGATTCAAAAGCATGGCGAATCACTACAATAACTGCAGGCTGATGTGGAAAGATTAGCTTATCTTTCATACTCTAGCGTAAATGCGGATTTCCTTAATGAAGTGGCAGCAGAAGCATTTGTGAACGCCATTGCAGATCAAAATTTACAACAAGCGTTAAGGCTAGCACGAAAGAAATCAACAGCAGAAGCACTAGCGTATGCATTAGCGTATGAATCTACCAGGCAAGCTTCTCGAAGTGCAGTACGAGTGAGAGAAATTTCCGTGGAGGAATGTACTTGTAATAGAATGCAGCCATCACAGAGCAATTCTTCACGCGGTATTCTGCGATGCTGGAATTGTAATAGACCAGGACACCTCCAAAGGAACTGCAGAAAACGCCGTCGAACAGAATCACCAGAAGAGGAGAACAGAACAGAATGCCAAAGATGTCGAGCTATTCGGGGAGAGCATAGATATCAAACAGCGACTAGTCGCATCAGCTCCCCTGTTCAGCAGTCGGAAAACATGTAAAAACCAACTTCGGGGGGCAGAAGTTGGTTGGTAGAGTCGACAGCCCCGAAGTCATCATTCAGATAGCCCAGTTGCAGAGAAATAATAGCAGCCTTGTTATATATCGACACTGGAGCTTCGAGATCAATTATTAGAGCGGATCTTGTCAAGAACAAATGGCTTCACAATACCACCAAATATTTACTAAGAACAGCAACTGGAGCCGCAGCACAAGTTTTTGGAGAAATAACTTTGGATATTCAACTAGGTGAACTACTATTTCCTCACAATTTCCTAGTTTCAGACATAATGGATGAATGCATCCTTGGAGTAGACTTTATGACCACATATAAAATAAATTTAGATGTCGGAGAACGATTACTCAAATATGGCAACATAGAAATTCCTATGAGACTAGGAGGAGGAACAGATTATCATGCAAAAATAAGGACGATGGTCTGTGAGAATATGACCCTCTCCGCATTCTCGGAGACTCTAGTATGGACAAAGCTTACTGATGACATCGGGACCTGCCGATTCTATCTGGTGGAGCCTAACCCTACAAAAGTAACATCGAACATCATCGTTGGTAAGACTTTAGTGAAGGCAGAAGGTGCAACATTAATTCCAGTCAGAGTGCTCAACACATCCGAAAATGAGGTACAACTAAAAGAAGGTGCTATAATTGGAAATTGTGAGCCTGTTTATAAGATTGTTAATTTGGAAAATGGTAGTAATATTAAGGAGGCGATACGTATACCAGCTACTACTCAACTGGTTCAGAAAATTCTTTCATCTAGTGCCTTAAGTGAACAGCAATACAACGATCCCAAAGAGATGATCGATGAATTTTCGGAATTATTTGCAATGAATGATGATGATTTCGGCAAAACAAATCTTGTCCAGCATCGGATCAATACAGGAGATTCTAGGCCCATTCGGCAACCACCACGAAGACTACCATTAGCCAAACAACCAGAAGTTACAGATATGATAAATTCCATGAAAGAACTAGGCATAATTGAGGAATCTAACAGCCCTTGGACATCGCCAGTTGTTTTGGTCAGGAAAAAGGATGGCAGCACACGATTCTGTGTGGACTACCGCCAACTAAATAATGTAACAGGAAAGGATATCTATCCGTTACCAAGGATTGATGACACATTGGACACCCTTTCCGGAGCGCAATGGTTTTCCACTTTGGATTTGAAGAGCGGTTACTGGCAAGTGGAAATACATCCCGAGGACCGAGACAAAACTGCTTTCTCAGTTGGAAGTGGCTTATGGCAATTCAAAGTTATGCCATTTGGATTATGTAATGTTCCAGCCACATTCGAACGACTCATGGAATGTGTTTTACGAGGATTAACCTGGAAAACATGTCTTATCTACTTAGATGACATAATTGTGATCGGAAGGACATTCGAGGAACATAAAAACAACTTACGGGACGTACTTCAAAGATTGAGAGATGCGAAACTGCAGCTCAGCACGAATAAAAGTGCTCTATTCAAGAATGAAGTAAAATATTTGGGGCATATAGTTTCATCACGAGGAGTAACAACTGATCCAGAGAGGATTAGAGCTGTGAAAAATTGGCCTGTTCCAAAGGACAAACATCAATTAAGGAGTTTTCTTGCATTGGCTATCCACTACAGGCGATTCGTAAAAGGTTTTGCAGATATAACAAGGAGCCTACATCAACTTACAGAAAAAGGAAAGCCGTTCATATGGTCAGATAAATGTAACGAGAGTTTTGCAAATTTGAAGCAACAGCTCTGTGGAACTCCAGTGCTTCACTATCCAAAGCTGGGAAAAACTTTTATATTGGACACGGATGCCAGATTGGTACAGTGCTTTCTCAGGAGGAGGATGGTCAAGAGGTGCCAGTAGCTTATTTTAGCAAAGCACTCTCAAAATCAGAGAGAAATTATTGTGCTACAAGGAAAGAGCTACTTGCCATTGTAAACTCAACCAAGCATTTCCATAAATATCTCTACGGGCAGAAATTTATCCTCCGCACTGACCATGCAGCGCTTAAATGGCTTTTGCAGTTTAAGAACCCTGAGGGGCAAGTGGCGAGATGGATAGAGCGACTCCAAGCTTATGACTTTGAAATCCAACACCGAAGAGGACGTATCCATGGAAATGCAGACGCCCTTTCACGTCGTCCATGCAAAGTTGAATGCAAACATTACGTTCGGCTGGAAGAAAAAGAAACAAAAGCAACAATACAGCTGATGACGGTGGAACCATCGACAGGTTGGAACAACGAGAGCTTGCGAACAGCACAACGGGAAGACCCAGACATATCACCTATTCTTGCTTGGAAAGAAGACATGGAAAGACCACAATGGCAAGATATCTCGGAGAGGAGTGAGAAACTGAAGAGCTACTGGGCTCAATGGAACTCTCTTCACGTTGAATATGGTATATTAAAGCGCAAGTGGGAATCAACTAACGGCGAGTCATTCCGAATGCAGATAGTCGTGCCAGCATCCCAGGTCAAAGATGTTCTAGAAGAAATGAACAGTGGATCATCTGGAGGACATTTGGGGGTGAATAAAACAATTTCCAAAATACGTGAAAGGTTTTATTGGTTACATATGCGAGAGGATGTTGAGGAATGGTGCCGCAGATGCACTATCTGTGCTTCTTGCAAAGGACCACAACACAGAAGTAGAGGAGAAATGCATAAGTATAATGTAGGAGCCCCATTTGAAAGGATAGCCGTTGACATCGCTGGACCTTTTCCAGAAACAGATAACGGTAACCGTTATATATTAGTTGCTATTGACTATTTCAGTAAATCGACTGAAGCTTATGCAATCCCTAATCAAGAGTCTACCACAGTAGCGGATCAAGTAGTAACGAATTGGGTCAGTAGATATGGTGTTCCTCTTGAACTTCATTCGGACCAAGGACGGAACTTCGAATCACGGACTTTCCAAGAGATGTGTAAAATTCTGGGAATAAGAAAAACCAGAACAACTCCTCTGCATCCACAATCTGATGGCATGGTAGAACGCTTCAACAGAACATTGGTCCAGCATCTAAAGAAAGTAGTCGACTATCACCAACGCGATTGGGATCGACATATTCCCATGTTCTTAATGGCCTATCGATCAGCTGTACACAACACGACCGGACAAACTCCAGCAAAAGTAATATTCGGAAAGGAGATGCGTTTACCTAGCGATCTCAAGTTTGGTACACCCAGAGGTGAACAAAAGTTACCAGACGATTATGTATCGGAACTTAGACAACGATTGGCTGATGTAGACGAAGTCACGAGAGAAAAAATTAGCAATAAATACCGATCGGATGAAGACCCGCTATGACTTACGTGCTAACTCAGCAGGATTTAATGAAGGTGACCTTGTTTGGCTGTACAACCCGAAACGACGTAAGGGACGTTCTCCCAAGTTACAACAACAATGGGAAGGACCGTATTCAGTAGTGACTAGAATAAATGACGTAGTATATAGGATTCAGCGGGGTACAAGAGGCAAACGGAAAATCGTTCATCTAGATCGTTTATGTCAATACTGCGAGCATCAAGACCGTGGATCACCTGTTGTTCGGGACGAACAATTTTAAGAAGGGGACAGTGTTACGCGCCACAAAGTGATACAAGCGACATCTATTGGAAATGGAAACAACTTTAGGTTAGTGACATCCTAGTAAACTGGGTTTGGAGAATGGAATATTCAGGAAGGTTCTAGGATAATTCGTAGAGTATAAATACGGCGCTGCTCACAACCAGGAGGCGAGTATTATTTCAGACAGCGAAGTGAGAAGTGAACGAAGTAAACTATTTGGATTGCGATAATCAGAAGTACAATACTAGCGATAAATAAAGAGTTGATTTGATAATTATTTGTGAATTTGTGAGAGTAAACAGTAAAGTTAAATAAAGAAAGAACTTTTGAATTAGATCTGAAATATTGTGTTTTAAATAACGAATTAAGGCCACGCTCGTAACAATACATAAAAACTTCTTTTAACTTTCTAAATAATATTTAAATTACATGAACTGTCACTTGCCAAATTCGGAAATCTTGTAGCTGATAGACCGAAATGTCCGAAATTGTTTATTTTATTTAGGTTGGTGAATAGCTACAAAAATTTAATTGCGGTCCCTCAACAATAATTAAATTTAAATTAAATTTGTGTTAAATGGCTTGGTAAATACGGCCCTAAGAGTCCTAGAATTAAATTAATGTAATTATGCAGAATGCAACAACATTTTATTAAACTTCCACATAAAATACAAATGAAATTCTGTGATAATTAGATAGACATCTTTCTTCAGGTAGGTTTTGTGGCATACCTACATATAAACTTAATTTTGTTCAAGAAAGAATTATTTGGGACTCTCCGGTATATAGCAAAAGCTAAAAAATGTTCTAATTTGTTATTTCATCACACAACTCATTAATTTTTGGTGACAAGTTTCTTCCTTTTTCTCAAACTCTTCATTTCTTTCTTCTTTTATTTTTTATTTTGTCATTTGTTTTTCAAATCACCCAATTTCGCTATTTGGGACCTGTTGATGAGTCAAACCAAGACTTGAAACTTGTCACAAAAAATTAATGAGTTGTGTGATGAAATAACAAATTAGAACATTTTTTAGCTTTTGCTATATACCGGAGAGTCCCAAAAAATTCTTTCTTGAACAAAATTAAGTTTGACCCGGTAAAAAGTCCAAAAGAGTAATCTTTTTATTTATGTACATATAAACATACCTACATATAAGCATACCTACATACATAAATATCTATCCACATACCTATATATAAATATCTACCTACCTACCTACATATATACATACATACCTACCTGCATTCATAATGTCATGACATACTTATTGGCCAAGCACAATGAGTACTCCGACACTTGTCATACATAAAGAAATACGAGATCAGGGGGTGATTCTGATCTTTTGTCGTACTTTATGTCAAAATATACGCCTAAATGAAATGAACTTTTCTACTGATATTTTCGTGTTCTTATTCAGTTCAGAAATCGTGAACTGAAAATGACACTTCACATTACAAATTCAAAATAATAATTCGAATTTAAGGACTTCTATTGCTCTAATTAGGTGTAGAATATCCATTTACCACAGTATACAATTTTTGTCACAACCTTGGAAGCAGTTGACTAATTTGTCGTACTTTTAGGCGTGTATTCTGACATTAATTCATTGGAAATTCATTTTAATTTACTTTGTGGTTGATGAAAAGGATAAATCAAAATGAATATTATGAATGTAAAAGTACGACAAATTTGAGGTGAAGTGTCAAAATATGTGACAAAATATACGCCTAACCTACGACAAAGAGATCGGAATCACCCCCCAGGTCACCCTTAACTAGGGCAGCCATCTTTAAAATTGTGAAACTAGGATAATGAGTGCGAAAACCCCGGACTTTTTAGCCTAATACCCGGACATTCTTATCAGATAATGTTTCTTATTTTATACTTACCAATGAAATAGTTTCAAATTGATATACAGAGTCTTTCTTAATTTACTTATTATAAAATCAGGCCGTTTACAATAGCTGTAGCTTTCGTGCGATTGCATGTCATTTTTTTGCTGTATCTGACATCGGACACAACTCTCGGTTAAGGGCATTAGTATAATCCAAAGAATTGAAAGACATACCATATGATCACATATTGTATGATAAGCCATTGCGCCTTCAGCTGCTCGTATAAGGTGGTGCTCAGAACTGGACTAACAAAAAATGTGGGAATCTGTGAAGTACTAGCTTGGGTTTTGATATTTGTTTTGTGTTTTTCTGTGTTTAAGTGCTCTTTGATATCACAAACGCCCTTGTTTGCTATCGGAATATTCTGCGAACAAATGATACAGAAAGCCGCCCAGTCACATTTTCCTTTTTCCCAACATTGGAAATTTATTTTGCAAATCACTATTAAATATACACTTACGCTTAGGCATTTTAAGATCTGAACACAAGAAAGAAAATTCACGCATGTTATAACAATAATCAGGTTCAGGTATTTACTCGCAAGTATTTACCAGTCAACAAATACTGAAAGAATCCCAACTTGGAAATATTGGCTTCGATAATCGTTACAAGGTCAATTAACTCAACAAAAAATATTACTTGGATGTATACCTGGAGGTGGTTTTCAATTAGAGTAATTTTACATCCCTATTACAAGTGGCGATACCGTTATTTTAACCATATTTCAAATAACTTCAAAGAGCAAATAAATTGTTTAAAGTGACTGTATTTTACATTGTGGACGCATGAAGTTCAAAAAGTGAAACTACATTTCTGAAAGACTGTTAGATGTGAATGTAAGTGCTTGGTCAAAATCCTCCAGAAATACTACATAAATCTATACTTGTGAGTGCTAGTCCAATTCTCTAAAATGATTTATATTGATTCTTATGGAAAAGTGACCAGACATTGATTTTGTATATGCTACAAAGCCCAAATTACTATCCACAGAGGAAAGTAGTCTTCCAGTAATTTTAAGCATGACTCCTTACCTTCCCAAAGGCTACACTTTCTATATACCTTACTTAACAAAATAATAAAATAGTTTTGAACAAAAAGGAGCCGTACCATTAACTCTCAGCTGAGTAATAGTAGCATGTGTGTATTTGCAGAGTCCGAATCATTCATTCATTCGAATTCATCGGACCATGGCACATTTTTAAATGCAATTATAACTCAGCTGAGAGTTTTTGTTTGGGGAATCGTAGTCATTCGGCTAAGATATATCCGTTTAAATAATTTTGTTAGGAAAGGTATAAATATTTGATTACGGTTGGGTAGATCAGAAAGCAAGGTTAATATTATCAGAACACTATTCTTCTGTTTGAATAGTAATTTAGGGCGCATGAGTTATGCAAATCAAACATTTGTTAGTTTTACATAAGAACTCTGCAACCTTTTTAGAATGTTAGGACTAAGTAAGGGCTCTCATGTAGTAGTGAGAGAGTCTGTTTCATGGCTTGGAATGCGTTCCTCGAAGGTTTTTGGCTTTGTGCATCAAAAATCAAATGAAAACGACAGTGATATAGGTAAACTTATAGGAAAATAACAAATCGCGAGTATCAAAAGTGATTAGTACTTTGCTAGTGAAAATTAAATTAGATTAATTCAATTAGTTAAAAATAATAGTAACTCCGACCTATACGTGACAAACATGATTACACACTTGTACTACGCCGTGGAACAGCATGCAGCATGTAGTAGTAAGCCTAGTAATAAGGTCCGCGCTAAACTAAATATTAGCGGGTCTCCAATAACGAGCCGTTCTTTAGCAGCTAAAATTTGACAGCGGAGACTCTGAGAAAAGATATATTAAAAACAAGAAAAAGAAGCATTTTGCAATTATTTTACGGAAATACAACGCGCGGTCATAATATTTCTAAAAGCAGAAAGTTAAAATTATTTGGAAATATTAATAAAATGAAAATAATATGCATAATGTATACAATAAAAAAAAATTAAGAATGATATTGAAAATACGACCACTTACAGCAAAGTCGTACAAAACTACGTTAACTACAAAAATCCGGTCAATAAATTTATCAAATCTCACAACTCTGACAAAAAATATTTTTAGCGCGCTAAAGAACGGCCCGGGCGGATAAATTCAAGCAAAATTTTTTGGAGACTTACTGGTCGTGCAATCTCTAATCAAAACCCAAAGGCAAATTTAGCGCGTTGACCTTAGTGCCGCTCTCGCTAAAATTCAGGATAAATTTTCGCCAATATCTTCTAGCTTGCTAAATTTTCATACAAAATTTAGTTTAGCGGCGACCTTAGTACTAGGCTGTAGGCGCAGACAGAATGTAAGAGCGATGCCTCCGGGGTGGATGCCTTGACGTCGCCTGTACCTCGACCTTATGACGTAAAAATTGAAAGTACGGAGTCTATGATGGCGTTCCAATGTGTAGCTGGCGCTGGTGCTGTAGCTCGTGAGCATGTCGGCAGAGGGAAGCGCGCATTTAAAGATTCTAGGGAAGCATTCAAGATGCGCTTATAAGGGAATCAAGAGAAATTCGTATTTATTAAGATTTCAGATTTTCAGCGCATGTTGCTAAACAAACAGAAAATAACATTGTGAGTGAACAATTAATTAATTAAACGGAATCAAAAATTTCAACTAACTACTCAAGATTTAAAATTCTTTTACACTTTTATTTGGATGAGTTATATCTTTTCATATAGCTGATGAATAATCCTAAAATCAATAAAGATATCTGCTTCCTCAAAGATTCCTTTGAGTAGCTAAGAGAACGCTTCGAAAAATATAATTTCTGGCTACAACGTACACGTACATTACATATAAAAATTAATTTTTATTTAATTGACTTCCAAAATTTTAAAACCCGGTGGGTATAGAAAACCCCGCCCAGACGTTCCCCGGACGCCCTCCAAACTAGGACAAATCCGGGGAAACCCGGACGGATGGCAGCCTTACCCTTACCCAATACACAAATTGCATCGATTAATGTGGCCCACTAAAGTGGCGCGCAAATAACAAGCAGTGACGAAATATCGATCACTGACCGCGACTCAACATGAGGGCTTCGATGAGGAAATAATAATAAAGTAATTAATCATAATAGTAATTATTGTTATCCTAAGCTAATTTTAAGTTGTATAAATAAGCTAATCAAATTAAAGAAAGAACCATTATCAGAAGTTCACTCATCGTGTTTTTTTTAAACTTAGCTGGAGTTCTGCTATCTAGCTGCTCCCCATATATATATCACTGGAGTTAACGTTCTAATAGTTGCTCCTATTAAATCACGTTAAGAGTAAAGCCCATAGGCTGCTCTTCGTGCATTTAAACTTGATAAACCAGGCAAACGAAATTAAAGGTTTATCACAGTTTATCCCGTTCTTATATAATTTTTAACTAAAAGTAAATTTTTCAAATATATTTGAATGACTTGAGCTACCATCCCAAGAAACAATTTTTTTTATATAGTAGTAATCGCAAGGTTTCCATTACCAAATTATATAACTTTAGTTATATAGACTGGTACTCGAAACGTCCTTGTAACCACTATAAACCCCTTATAGAGCTTAAATGGAGGATTATATAAAGGTTACCGTGACTTGATTTAAGTAACGTTATATAACTAAAAGTTTTATAACTAAAAGTTTTATAAAATGAGTAACCAATATATTCTGGTTACCTTAATATAACTTCTTATATAACCCTTATATAACCCAAGCTCTCGATTAATTTATTTTGGTCATAGCAGTGGTTGCGGTAATGTTTCGGATACCTTTATAAACTTTGTTTATAATGGTGATGGTAACGTTTCCACAATGCTTGGAATTCTCAGACTGATTACTTTCAGTGATTGAAATGTTAAGGAAATTATTTTTCGTTACATTTATAACACAATAATATGCAAATATTTACGACACCTATCTTGACATAGAATTTCGATTTTTTTTGTATTGTATTTTTATAATGTAAGGTTCTAATATTTTTACATTTTAGAAGTACAATTTATCGGCATGTACGTGGTGAAATTCAACTGCAATTAAAATTTTACTGTGAATATCATCATAGATACTTCTAAAAAATACAAACCCCTCCAAAAATAAGTAATTTTTAATAATTTTAATTAAATATGACAAAATTTAAAATGTTCACTTAGGTGGTATTAATTCATAAAAATTACATAACATAATTTAGAAATGTTATGTACTTGAAAAGATGTATTTTCTTCATATAAAAATAAAACGGAAGCCATATATCTGCAATTTAAAAAATGGGCTTAACCGACATTTTCTTTATTATCTGCAATGGACAGATGAAAAAATGGCGGCTTGTACTTAAATGAACAAATTACCATTATAAAACTTCAAGTAGTTTTATATAAACTGAATGACCCTTATAAAGCTTCTAGAAATATTATATAAACTAAAGGCACTACCATGCTTCGAAAATGGTCCTTATATACCCTTTAGTCATAATATGTAACCTTTGGTAATGTTTTATATCTTAGTTATAGTCACAAAAAACAGACGTTAGTGTTCTTATATACCCTTTGGTTATATTAGCTTATATAAATAAAAACAGTTTTATAATGGCTCCATTCGACACTAAAAGTAATTCGTTTTTATAACGATCACCGTATTTACTAAAGAGCCACCAAACAATTTTACGATATTTTATAGTGGGTATATGTATTACCGAAAGTTCCCAATTTTTATTAAAGTCACCTAAATTACTGAAAGTTGTCGAGTTATATAAGGGTAACCACGGATACCGCAATAAACACTTATTACCAATAAGTTTATAACTTGGTGATCAAAACAATTATAAAACTTTCTTATATACCTTCTAGTAATGGTTACTCTAAGTTATATAGGCTGGTGATTGAAACATTTCCATCACCAACTTATAAAACCTTTAGTAACTTATTTCCACGATAACCATTAGTAACCTAAAAAACTCTAATAAAACTACATCACCAATTGGTAATATTATAAAACTCTTATATAACCACTGAAATTCGTATATAACCGAGTAACCATTATATACCCCTAATAAAACTACCCATCACCTTCAGTCACCAAAAATTGGAAAAATTGTTACTTGGGATAGCTTCTGACATATATCATTATGAAGCAATTACCAGTATCTACCAACACCATAAGAAGCAATGATTATAGTTAAAATACTACGATCCACTCTTGTGAGATCTTTTGATCCTTGCATGCTCTCCATCTATTGCATCTATATACAATTAGGGAAGTATGTCCTTAATTGTGAAAATTTCTCTAGCTGCCTAACCAATTATTCGACGCCATCGCACGTATAGTAATTTCTAGTATTGTTGTTGTGCCCATATGAAATTCAATTTTAAGTAACGTAAAACTGATTCTTGTTGTCGGATACCTGTGAAAAAATTTATAAAAATTAATTTCCTGAAAAAATATAAAAAATCGCTTGGAAAATATCAAAACTTTTTTAGCGTTCACTTAAAAATAGAAGAAGAAGGAAATCGGAAAGAAATTTAAACCTGGACAAACAGCTATAAAACGCGGAAAATACTTCTAATTTAATCAACTGTTATTCCTTTTTCCATTTACTGACAGACGGACAGTTACTTAGAATCGACCGAAAAGAAGAAAAGATAGGAAAACAAAGAGTACCAGGCAACGCAAGCAGCATTTGAGTTATGAAGAATATTTATTAAATATTAAAGCAAAGAAATATATATAAAGAAAATAATAAGGATAAAATGCTTTTAATGTTCCTTTGCTTATTCTCTCGTAAACTGAGCAGCTTTTAAAGAATTCTTCCACAAAAACAGAAATCTTTAAAGTTATGAGATGTAAACAGACAGTCTTTGTCTATTCCGGTTGCAACTATTATTCCATCCAACACGATTATTCCTGATGCATTATGCAAACAGGTTTTCTGGGGAAGAGGTGAGAAGAAGCAAAAAGTTTTCTCTACACTGTGGAGAGATATCTCTTTGCTTCTTCTCACCTCTTTCCTAGAATCCCGGTAGGCATACTGCATCAAGGATATTCGTGTGGGATGGAGGTGAGAAGAAGAAACGAAGAGATATCTCTCCAAAGTGTAGAGATAGTTTTTGCTTCTTTTTACCTCTTCCATAGAAAACCAGTATACATACTGCATCAAGAATACTGGTGTGGGATGGCCCATTATTCCATTTACATCATCAAATTCACAAGGTATATACCTACTTTTGATAACGATAGACATCCTGGCTGTTCGACTATCCCAACAGGATCTCTCCGGTAATTTTATGAAATTTTTCCACATATTTCAACGATACAACAGTTACACGCATACAGTACCAGAGCCACGATAATACGTATATCCATATAAAATAGGCGACATATGTACCACGATCATCACCAATTTTTGCGAAATTTTACATATTTTGAGGGTTTGTGAAAACAGAAATTCGAATTCGAAACTTTCCCTATACATTGCGTATTTTGCGAGTTATAGCATTTTTAAATTTCGAAAAAATGCTGTCCTGGTTTCATCAATCATACCCTTATTCACAATAAATTGTTATTTTCTTGAAAATTTCATGAAAGTTATTAAAGTAATTATTTGTGAAAGTAGTGTAGGTTGATTCGACAGTTATTCTGAACTCTACAGAAATATAGAAATTCCAGAAATTTCCTGACTTTTAATATGTAATGATGATGACAAATGGTCATAGTAAGATCTATGCCATAAAGTTTTCATTGAAGTTTTTTTTCTATGGAGAACTTTGCTTAAATAAATGGCAAATGACTCAATCGACTATCAGAATAATATAAATGAATCCCACTTTGGAATGAGCTCTGTAGATATATCCGACATTTGTGAAATTGCGATTACGCTAAATAGACGTCCGAAATCCCAAGTTGCTTAAGAAAGAGAATTGTAAGAAGTTCTGAATAGAAAGAAGTATTTAAAAAATTGTATAATATAGTTTAGTATACTCAATTCATTATGTATTAGTACACTGTTATGGAGTTCGAACAAACAAGACATTTCTCTAATATAATAGTCCAAATTCAACAGGGCTAACATCTTGGATGACTGAAAAAATTCCACAGTTGATTTTATGCTTAACAATTTGTTCTGGATAAAGGAAAAAGAGCTTCGTAAACGACCAGATACATTATCGACAGGTAAAAATTATATGAAAATTATATGCAACATTGAGAACAGTGTGATGATACAGGTATTAAAATATATGAAGACGTTGTTGATACTAAAATTGGGGATATACAGGATGGCGAAAAAGTTACAAATAATTAGCTCAGTGAAGGTGCGACAGTAGAAGCAAGATTGATTGATAGGGAGACAGCGTGAAAATCACCGAATGAGTACCTTTGGTATTTGAAGTAGGAACCGTCTGATAGAAGACGGCTTGCCAGTGAAAGTTATGTATGGAAAAAGATTGTAGAAACTACAGTTTCGAAAGAATGTTCGAATTAAAAGATGAAATCGAGCAGCCGTATGCGAAAGAGAACGATCTTATTTGTAAACTAAAAACCAAATATAATCAAACGACACAGATATAATGACTTAACATTTCAATTAAAAAACAAAAACTATGTCCGAAACGACTTAATAGAAGTATTGATACAAATTTTTAAATATAAATGTTAAGACGTCAATTAAGTTGGGACCGCCATTTCATGGTAAAAAAGTTTTAAATACGTCAAAATTTAGGGATCAATTAGGGCTAATTTAGTGCCGCTTCCACGAATTTAATGCTCTAGTACTTTTTAAAATAATCCAACTTTATCAAAAGTTAGGAACACCACTACTGAGAATAGGTTTAAATAGTATTGTTATATATATTAGCAAAAATACTTCCAGTGCTGGTACTATGTCATCTGTGTTTAAGGATATAAATTCCTCAAAGCAGCCTGACGAAGCGTTGTACGGCAGGTGGGGCACCAGTTGTCCACCGCCGTTGGTGGTTTAGTTTAGCCACCGTGGTACCTACGTGAAGTACTAGAAGGGTTTCCTCATTCAGAGGTGTGGATGCTGTGTTTTGTGTGTCTTTGTTCTGTGTTTTTGTTGGTGCTGTCTGGTGTTGTCTGTTTGGTGTGTTAGATGTAGTGTTCCGTGTGTGTCATATGCCTTGATAAAAATACAGCTCTGCAAAAAACTTATAACAATCTAGTAAAAAATGTATAAAAATATAATCCAGCACACATATATCCTCTATTATTTAGTAAATTAATGAAAAAATGAAAAAGTCTTGTATATGAATTAATATATTATATATAAACCTATGTCTTAGTAAACAATATATGTAACTCAGCAACCTTATATTCATAGTTTGGCGTTCAATGTTTCGCCTTGTTTGTGTTCCCTTACTTTTGGGTTAAGATTACATCCCCTTATATCCTATGTGTCTGTCCTGCAACATGATTTATCATTAAATGCGTGCTTCGCATCTTGTTATGGTCAAACACAAAAAAAAATATATAAAAAATTTATTTCAGGGGCTTCAGACTTTTAGGGGGCTGCCGTGTAGGCTCCTGTTTGGCTATACTTGACATGTTTCGTCCCAGCCACGGGACTCATCAGAAGTTTTCCTATTGTTTAAACGTTCAGTTTGTATGCTGTGTGGGTTTATAATCACATTGATTTATTATCTAGTATTTGGTTCACAAGTTTACTTCGTCTATTCTAGCTATGCTATCGAATCACGCGTGTACCGATTACATGATCACCGCCACCTCACTCTGTATTCACATTCTTGTGATTGCCTGTGTGGGTTTAGGTATGCACATGTATTTACTATTTTCTCTTGGTGGGTGTTCTCTGTGGTGCGCCACCCCCCCCCCCCCCCCTTAGGCTCTAATCCTACTGTAACTTTTCTATCCTTTTCTAGTGGGTCATTAGTGGCTTACTGTTCTGCATCTCTGTGCGTCGTAGGTGATTTATTTGGTGATCGTTTTTGCTTACGTTTCTGGTGCATATAATTTAGTTATGTGTTTGGTGGGTGGTGTAGTTAATATATAGCTAGATTAATATAATTAGATTAAGGTAATTGAATTAATATGGTTTCGTTGGCTTAGTGTATTTTGTAATCGGTCTTATGTGTTAGAACCCCTTTTTTCGGTTTCCGTTGCTTTGTTTCTGCTCTTTACTCTTTATTAAATGGTTCCGAAAATAACCTTCTACGTGTTGTTTTGGCTAATTTAATGCCACTTCCCCGAATTTAATGCTCTAGTACTTTTTAAAAAAATCCATGGAAAATCCAACTTTATTAAAAGTTAGCACCACCAATACTGGGAATGGGTTAAATAGTATTGTTACAATTGTGTGAACTGCATAATGTTTTAGGGCTCAATTAGGGCTAATTTAATGCCACTTCCCCGAATTTATTGCTCTAGTACTTTTTGAAAAAAACCCTGGATAATCCAACTTTATTAAAAGTTAAGATCACCACTACTGAGAATTGGTTAAATAGTATTGTTACAATAGTTACACTGCATAATATTTTAGGGCTCAATTAGGGCTAATTTAAAACCACTTCCCCGAATTTAATGCTCTAGAACTTTTTAAAAAAATCCATGGATAATCCAACTTTATTAAAAGTTAGGACCATCACCACTACTAAATCCATGGATAATCTAACTAATTAAATGCTAGGACCACTACTACTGAAAATAGGTTAAATAATATTGTCACAATAGTTACACTGCATAATATTTTAGGGTTCAATTGGGTCTAATTTATTGCCTCATTTACATCCAATACGTGCTAATTGGGTTGGTTCGTTATATACCATCGCCGCGCCGATGTCTGAAATCAACCATTATACTATTTGTTGTCTTCGAATCTTCCATGGATTTTGTAACAATACTATTTAACCAATTCTCAGTAGTGGTGGTCCTAAATGTTAATAAAGTTGGATTATCCAAGGATTTTTTTTTCAAAATACATGAGTATTAAATTCGTTGAAGTGACATTAAATTAGCCCTAATTGAGCCCTAAATTTCGACGTATTCAAAACTTTTCTACCATGAAATGGCGGTCCCAACTTAATTGACGTAGTGTTAAGACATCCTTGTAAAATGAAATCACATCTACATTTGGTCCCCTAATTACATATCTAGTTAGTTTTTAAATGCTAATTAATTTCGGAGATAATCCGTAAAGAAATCAACCAGTTCTTTTTATAGTGGAAAATGACCATTTTTTTTTTAAATAAAAAATGGCTTTATATTAATCTCGTGTATGCGAAGAATCTTTACGTCGAGGAAATTTGCCACCCAAATAACAAATGCTTATAACTAAGCGCTAATTCACATGAAAGAAAGAACGGACGAAATATATGCAGTGTTAATCCACGTGTAAAAAAAGGTATTTTAATGGTAAAAATGTCCATACGAAGCTTACAGAATTAAAAAAATAGCCCAGCCACTCACTCACGCCCCATTTTGGACAACCCGATATAGAGGATGGTACCCCCCCCCCCCCCTCCCAAACCATCTTTACTATTTTTTTACCTATCTTTTTTGCCGAACATCACAAGTGCAACTTTAAAAACCACATTGCTCTATGGCCCTCCCACGTAGCAAAGCTATGCACCCGTGAAAATATCGAAAAATAAAGAGCGGTAACACCTCACTACTCGATGACACTCTCTACCCTCTCTAATTTAATACCCCGCATGCCATATTTTGGGTAATCCCTACTGAGCTTGGTATAAACCTCTAGCCCCTCCCCCCCCCCCCCCCCCCCCTTATAACATTTTTTTTCTTTTTTCCGCCCCATGACCACAAATACAACTGAAAGGATCGCACTGCTCTACCCTTCCATGTAGAATTATGCATTGGCCAATATTGTGAAAAAATATTTAACGGTATCGCATGCCAATCATAATAATATATAAATAAAAAATAGAATATAGCCTATTGCACCGACGCACACCTTCCTAACGGACAAACTGATGTCTCAGATTTTCGATTGGATCTATAGAGACTGAGCTTACCCCTGTATGGTTTGGCAACTTCTAAAAAAAAAAACATAAAAATTAAATTTTTTTATGTCAGCCCCCATTCGTCTCCCCACACACCGGCCCTTCTAAATTTCCTCTCCTGCACCATCCGCCTTGAGTTCCCATTTTTTTATAACACACACGGCCCCTTTATGATAGAACAGTAACGCAGTAACAGTTACGCATCCCGGATTTGGCTTTGGGTTGAGGAACCATACGTGTCCCCAGTCCAAAAGGACAGGCACTTGTTACTTTTACTTTTGCTCCGAAGCATTTCTGCATCGTGCTATTTCGTACCGGAAGGGTTAATTAAGAAATTGAAGCACTTCTAACATTTTAAATGAATCATAGAAGTTTATCACGGAACATCACAAACCGACAAAAGTTACTCCCACAGTCAGATGTTAGTTTTAATATTTTGAAAGAGGGTCCGCATCCACTACATTTTTTATATTTCACTTCATGGCACCTTTTCATAGTCCTCCTACATGAGACAGTGGCATTAATTCAAGAGAATGCCTAGCTTAATTTCTAAACTTTATATCGCAACACTGGCTCAGCGATTGTACATTAAGATTTTTGTTTTCTTATTATTAGCCTTCCAGAAACGTTTCTAATGTATCCATTGGGGTTTTTCTACTATAGGGCTCTGTGTCACCTCCATCCATTTCAAATGTTCGTGCAAAATTATGGATG